>BSBK01006048.1:445000-462500 GCA_027943335.1 Chamaecyparis obtusa
TTACAATCTGAGAACATCAATCTCGCACCTATTAGAAGGCAGTAAATCGCTTGGTTAGATAGTTTTCAATTTTGCACGATTTGATTATCACTAACCTCTAATGTTTTACTGAGTGTTGTGTCTACAAATCAGGTACAATTTTCACACACACATTTTTGGTGCCCACCGTGGGGCCCTGAAACGGTTTTCCAATTCAATTCTATCAATTTCTATCTTTTTCTTCTCGGGATCTGTGCAAAACTGTGATTTTTAATTTTTGTCCGTACATCTGTCGTACGAGTTTCTGACAAATGTCATATGGGAGCATACCCACTGTCGTATGATACTGAACCCCCTGTCGTACGACAGTCTATCGGATCGAGGGTCATTTCATTTCATACCCATTGTCGTTTGGGAGCTCTACTGTCGTATGGTATCATACCTAGTGTCATACGAGTTTCTGGACTATCGTCTGGGAGCATACCCACTGTCGTACGAGTTTTGGTACCAGATTTCAATTGTCGTTTCATTTTTGCAGACAGTTTGTTAGATTTGATTTTTGGATTTTGACTGACAGTTAACCCTAACAATTGCAATTTACTGTTTCTGATTGATTTATGCTGATTTTGATTGGGAAAAGTGCAAGAATTGCTAAAAATCAAGTAAAATCTACTAAGCGCGTCGTAAGGATCATGAGGTATTATCCTTCTTCTGAAAACATTTCGATTTGGACTTAAAATAAATCTCTCACGTATCAAACTTGTGTGCATCTTTTCATGCTTTTGATCTATTTCTACACACTTGCATAATTTGATACTAGGTTGTGATCCCTTAAGGATTCATTAAGTAGTCTTAGAATACTTGTGATTGATCTTGATTGCTATCTTGGGTTATTGGACTCGCTAATCTGTCGGCCCCTAATTTTCACCCCGTGGTTGCAATCTCAGTGCCATAAAGGGGAGGGGTCAACAGGATAGAAGCGTTAAATGTTCCACTTGGCAACCCTTTTGTGCTTTTAGGAACTCACTTGTTTTCTAAGTTGGGGACTCATTTTTAGCTTGTGTGAGGTGTTAAGTGTTCCACCTTGTGGACTCATCTCATATTCTCTTTAAGCGTTAAGTGTTCCTCTTTCTACTTTTTTGGGTACTTTTGGTAGATTTGCTTTCGGGAATATATCTGTGCTCACATAGTAATTAGGCCCTATGAACACTATTCGTGATTCTTGAGAGATTGGATTCCCAGCGAAATCCTTCTTGATGACAAAATCCTTGTAGGTAGGGAGGATACTTAGTGCGTTTCACATTCAACTTGGTTAGTGACTCTTCTCTTATTGATCGACACATTCTCTCTCCGGAGAGGTTGATAGATCACGTGGGGTTGATATCACGAGCTTTGGTGAATCAAAATTGGTTAGTGCATCTTCTCTTATTGATTGATACATTCTCTCCCCGGAGAGGTTGATAGATCATGAGGAGTTGATATCACAAACCTTGGTGGAACAAAACTTTGTCTTAGCGTGTCGGATTAATCTGCTTGCTTTGTTTGGGTTAAAAGTGAAGAGGTGTCAAAACCTTGAATCTAGAGCCAAGTCCCCTTGTGGTATAAATCTATGAGTCACCTTTAGAGAGGGTTAACCGTAGCGGACAATCCCTTCACAGGGCAAACTACGTTGACGGAACCTCAAGCGGTCATAGTCATTTTCACCATGGTAGTGACAGCCGCTATATAAATGTCCTTGTGGAAGAAATCTCCACGGGTATGGTTCATTGTTGGGTTGTCAGATCTCCCTAGCAGCTCTTGAAGATTAAGTTCTCAGACTGTGTCAAAACCCTGGTGCGCTGGGATTGGAGTTCACCCCTTTGAATCATAAAAGTTACAGAGTCAAACCATTACTAAAAACCCTAGAGAGGCCAATTTTTTTTCATTCTCAGGTATATGTGTGTTATTGCAAAACTCTTCAGAACATACACAATTAGTACTCTCAGGGATTAGCACAATTTGGTCACTTGATTGTTCATGTGCAAGGTTGCTTTTGCCCTTGTTCATTATTTTCAGACGTGCTTGGAATCACTTGCTTGCTATTCTGCGTGCTTGTTTATCTACTTGGCTATTAAAAATGATCAAATCTGGTATAACCTTCAAAATCTGGATAGTACAATTTGCAAACAATCCAAAACTGAAGACCTTAAATTTTGCAAAAATTGACGTAAAATCTTTTCTAGAGTCAAAAGTCATTTCAGGAAGTCAAAAGTCGTACGAGTTTTGTCAAGTGTCATTTCAGTATTGCCCATCTATCGTACGATTGAGAACCTAGTGTCGTACGAGTTTTCATGCCAGCAAATTCAAGAAAGTCAAAACCCTGTTAACAACTGTCGTACGAGTTTAACAACTGTCATTTCATTGCTACCCAACTGTCGTATGAGTTTAGCAACTGTCATTTCATAGACTACCCAATGTCGTACGAGTCTGCAGAGTGTCATTTGGAAAAATTTGAGAGAGTTGTCAAAAATTGTCAAATTGCAAGATATCCAATGTTTCTAGCCTAGTTCCAGAATCTGTCAAAAATATCATTGTGTTAGGAACAGAGCAGTAGCCATTGAGCATTCTACCATTTTCCAAGTTTGATCTTTTGAATCCGATCTAGTCTTCTGTTTGATCAATTTGAGTCCTTTTTATCTCGTGTCAAAACCTTGTCATAACTATCAATCTTCAATCAATCTTCAAAAACTCCTTAAGTGTTGAGAACTCATGTCCGCTATCTTTTGGGCGATCTATCCCATACATCCAGGGCACAGTTTGCTTCACCCACATCTCATCAGATCTTCAAAACTATCATAATCTTGACAAGGTTGCGTCATCCGATTTTCTCAAATCAAATTGTTCTTCAGTTGTCTTTGTCCTTTTCTTCTATTTCATTCAAAGTTAATGGTGGAGACCAGAGCTTCTTCACACAAGAAATCAGAAGAAACATCTCAGAACTTACTTTTGACCAATACCCCAGGTCCAACTCTTGAACAACTCATCAAGTCATGTATCTACGAAGACGACGGTCTTGGTAACTTTTGATTGAAAACTAGTTACATACCTCCTCTATCAACTCACAGAGGTAATCAGCAAACTCCTCCTCAATCTGTTCCAGGGAGCCCAAAAACTCCTATCATGTCTCAAGCGGGGACAAACCACGGTTCTCTAGGAGGAGGATCCTAGGGACACCATTCTCAACATAATGCTGACCAAGAACCTACGCCCTCTGAAATCCATCGGTGTCAGAATGACAATGAATTCAAAAGAATGATGAGGCATTTCTTGAAAATGGATAGAGAGGCATACTTTTTGCAATTAGCCTAGGAAGGAGCTAAACTTGCTCCTCACTTCAATGTCAAAGATATCATCACGCATGAGGAAGAAACTCCGATGATGGCCATAATGAACCAGCTGCACGCTATGCAGGTCAAAATGAATAAAATTGAGAAAGAGAAGGAACCCAAGGAATTCTCCATGGAGGCCCTTTGTCCTCCATTCCCTTCCCAAAAAGAGTGGAGATGCCAAAGTATGACAAATATGACGGACACTCTGATCCTCAAGATCATGTCAGAGGGTTCTGTACGCAATCCATGGAATTCATGCATGAACCGACTTATCTAATGCATCTTTTTCCTAGATCCTTCGGAGGAGCATCCATTCAGTGGTTTTCAAGATTACCTTCTACAATCAAAACTTTTGAGGAATTGATTAAATTGTTTTATCAACAATATTCCTACAATATTCAACATCCGGTCACCATGATCGATATCTGTAACCTCGAGCAATATCCAAGGGAATCATTCCTAACTTTCCTCAAGAGGTGGAGAAAGAAGTTCTCTTTATATGCTAGACAAATTCCCGAAATGGAGAAACTTGAAATCTTTATCAATAACCTTGTTCTAGAGCTCAATTATCCATTACAAATGCAAGATCATGTATCTTTTGATAAAATGGTGGATAATGCAATCAAGATTGAGAAAGTACTTGTCAAGAAAGGAGAAATCACACTTCAAAAGGACAAGTCTGAATCTGGATCTAGCTCAAAAGATAAAAACAAGAGCTGGAATAGAAATAAAGGTATCATCTCTGATGGTGTTGTTGACACTATCCGCACCCCATCAAAGGCACCAGCCTACAATCTCACCCTTGCCACTAAAGCCATTGAAGCTTCAGAGCAAAAATCTACTGAACCATCTCCAAAGAAGCCATTCAAACGATGGGATAATAAATGAAAGTTTACTCCTCTGGGAGAATCTTTGGAATCTGCCCTGAGAACCCTGATAGCTGATAACATGATCTCTTTACCACCAATCCGAAACCCTGATCCGGATCCAAAACCATATTGGTGGAAAGATAATGAATTATGTGCTTTCCATCAGACTAAAGGCCACAGAACTAATGGATGCTTCCACTTGAAGCATACCATTCAAGACTTGATAGATCAAGGGGACATCACGATCAATAATCCTACCAGCAATAATGATCACACAACATTTACAGAACCATTTCCACAACATGGCAAGGGAGTTTCCACTTCTCGGCCTAACATGGGGGCAAAAGTCAACTATGCCTACCCTGGAAACAATGTTGTCATCAATATGGTTGAACCATGTCTCTCTGAGAGCTGCAATGTCATCACGATTGTATGAAGAGACATAAATCATTCCTCAGCTAATGCGATTACCAGATCACAAGCTCAGGCTCATCTGAAAGGACAAACACCAAGTTCATCTAATGTCCCTAAGATACCTTTCAATCTCACATCTGCTTCTAAATAGAAGGTTGCCTTGAAATATTCCAATCCAAAGGATATAAGACCTACATCTTACAGCATCGTCCAACAACTCCAACATACCAATGCCAAAATCTCTATGTTTGAGTTACTCCGAATATCTCCAGCTCACAAAGATATCCTAGACAAAGCTTTGCTCAGCTCTAATGTTCCTGATGATCTAGATCTAGACAGGTTCCAGACTATGGTTGGTCATCTAACATCTCCGCAATATATCTCCTTTTCAGAGGAAGATGACAACTCCCTAAGTCACCCACATAATCAGCCCTTGCACATAGAAGTCTTGATCCAGAACCGTCGAGTCAAACGTGTGTTGATAGATGGGGGCACAGGCCTCAACATTTGTTCTTACAACTTAATCACACAGTTGGGATTCTTAGAGATGGCTATTGATCCTCGAAAGAAGATCACCATAAAAGCCTATGATGAACAAGAAAGAGCTTCTAAAGGCACCATTATCTTACCTATCTGAGTGGGTCCGGTCATCAAAGATACCACATGTCAGGTGCTTGATCTACCATTGGCTTACAATATCCTTCTAGGGAGACCCTGGATACATGAAATGCAAGCTATTCCTTCTATGTACCATCAATGCTTGAAATTTCCCTATGAAGGAGTGGAGGTTACTATCCCAGCAGATCTAAGTACAACTTGCAATACATTGAAGGAAAGTGTCGATAAGCTTGTTCCCAATAACAGAGAATCTTCCATCAAGCAGCTAAATGTTGCTTCCACATCTAAGATGGATGACATTGCTAAAGAGATCAATATCAAAGAAAATGGGATGGGAGAATACACTATAGAGCCAATCTTGTCTCTGACATCTCTCCCAATCTCACCTAAGTCATATGGAAAATCCTTGAAGTAGTCTAAATCAGAACCTAAGGAACCTATGGAAGCATACAAAAGAAATTTTGTGGCGGAGCAAGTATCCAAACAAGAATTTGAAGAGGATGAAGCTATGCTGGCATGGCTATATAAAGAGGATTCTGAATCTAAAATTGTTCAACCTAGTGAATCTATAGCACCTACAATCCCTTCTAATTCATATGGTCCAGGAAACAAATTGATAGCCAAGATGGGATATTCTGGTCAAGGACCTCTAGGAATCAAAGGAAAGGGTCTTGTGACACCCATTTCACATATTGGTAGAGCCAACAAAGATACTAGTGGCTTAGGGTTTAAGAAGAAACCCTATCATCTCAAAGGTGGTTGTTCTCGTGTCATAGAACAAATTGCACCAGGAGAACCCCTTCTTAAGAAAGAAGAAATAGAATCCTCTGATGATGATTCAGATAGCTCTGAGCTTATCCTCTATGAAAAATTGCCTAAAGAGATCAAAGATCTTCTTGATGATAAAGATGATCCTATCAGAAGAATTAATGTAGTAGAAACATAAGAACCTACTATAGCGCAAGAGATGGTTATTCTCGAAGGCAATCAAACTGATCAAGAAGAAGGGGATAGTTATTCTGACACTGATTCCCATGAATATGAATTCAAGTCAGAGGCTGAGGGTAATCCTTCTTGGGGTATTCATCCTGATTTCACACATTTTCTAAGATTTCCTAGAGATCCTGAATCAGAAGCTGAGTCAAATGACTATGAATGGGGTGCCATTCCAGAAGAAGATGAGCTTATAACAGAGAAATATATTGATGTTATTCACCAATATGTATCTCAACCCAACGTAGGTCTAGAGTGAAACAATGAACTTAACGTGTCTAATCCACCTATGGCTGAAGAGGACTCCCATGATGATGTTGAGCCTATTCATGAATTGAACATTTTGAGTTGTAATATCACCTTTGAACTTGAGCGTTGGGTTAGGACCAATGATGACATATCCATGACTGTGAACACCATATCCCAAGCCTTTCCTGCTTTGACTATCCAACACCTTGATCTTATCGACCAAACTTCCACAAACCCAAACCATGGTATTTATACCTTCCCAAATGACTATGCCCTTGCCTGCTACCTCAATGCAGTTAAGCCTATGAGTACTTCCATCAATGAACTGAGCGTCAGCATGACCGAGTCAGACATCAAATATCTTAGTCAGAAAAACAAGAGTAAAAAGAAAAAGAAAAAGAGTTCTGAGGGTGAAAACCACTTTGTGGTAGTCTCAGAACCGACAAAAGTAAAAAGAAAAGACATATCTAAAGGTGAAAACCTCTCTGAGGTGCCTAAGGATGAGATATTTGATGTCCTTCCGAGTCATTTACAGGATAGATCTCTAGTTCTGATTGAGCCAACTCAATCCATCAATTTGGGTACAACAGAGGAACCACAATTGGTACATGTAGCACAATCTCTATCAAAAGAAGAGAAACAGAAATTCACTACATTCTTATCAAACAAAAAGATCAACTTTGCATGGAAATATTTAGATATGCCAGGATTGGATCCCAATCTCATTATGCACCATCTATCCATTGCTCCTGGAGTAAAACCAATCAAACAAAAATTGAGAAAGATGCATCCTCATGTTGCACTCTTAGTCAAAGCAGAACTAGAAAAACTCCTAAAAGCTGGATTCATCCGTGTCATAGACTATGCTGAGTGGATCTCTAACATTGTACCTATTTCAAAACTAGATGGTTTAATCAGAGTGTGCACAGACTTTAGAGATGTGAACAGAGCATGCCCTAAGGATGATTTTCCAATGCCTAACATTGATATGATAGTGGACATGATTGCGGGCTATGAAATGTATTCCTTAATGGATGGCTTTTCTGGGTACAACCAAATCAAAATTGCTCCAGAAAATCAAGAGAAAATAGCTTTCACATTTGCGTGGGGAACCTTCTGTTGGAATGTTATGCCATTCGAACTCAAAAATGCTGGAGCTACATATCAAAGAGCAATGACATCTATTTTTCATGATATGATGCATAAAATAATGGAGGATTATGTGGATGATACCTTGGCAAAATCCATGATTAGAACTGAACATCTAACAGACCTGAGCATGATCCTAGACAGAATGGAACAGTTTAGTCTCCGACTAAATCCTAAGAAGTGTGCTTTTGGTGTCACTTCTGGAAAGCTCTTAGGATACATAGTTTCAAAGAAAGGCATTGAAGTTGATTCGGCTAAAGTCAAGGCTATAATAGAGATGCAACCTCCCACAAATATCAGCCAAATGAGGACATTGCAAGGCAGAGTATAGTCCATCAGAAGATTCATATCACAGTTAGCTGACATATCACAACCTTTTACAAAAACATTACATAAAGGCGTGACCTTTGCATGGAATGAAGAATGCGAGCACAACTTTAACCATATCAAGAAGTATCTATCAAATCCACCTATCTTGATGCCTCCTATTCATGGGAAGTCATCGATCTTGTATGTCTCTGCAACAGCCACATCACTGGGGGCATTGCTAGCGCAACATGATGAAGACAAGAAAGAAAGAGCCATCTACTATATCAGCAGAACTTTAGTGGCCTATGAGAAAAACTACTCAATGATAGAGAAGGCATGTCTAGCTGTGATCTTTGCATCACAAAAACTGAGACACTATATGTTAGCTCATACCACACATCTAGTAGCAAAAATTGATCCACTGAAATACCTACTAAGCAAGGCGGCCCTCACCGGTAGACTAGCTAAATGGGTCATGCTTCTAAGCGAATTTGACATTGAATATGTTGAAAGAAAAGCTATAAAAGGTCAAGTTATTGCTGATCAACTAGCAGATGCACCCATGTTTGATGATACACCCATGCAAATGGAATTTCCTGATTCCTCTATCATGCACCTCTCTTCTAGAGCATGGCGGTTATTCTTTGATGGCTCCTACACACATAATGGGTCTGGAGCAGGCATATTGTTCATCACTCCTCAAGGATACTCAATACCCAAAGCATTTAGACTAAATTTTCCTTGCACAAACAATATTGCTGAATATGAGACACTTCTCAATGGTATGAATATGGCAATACAGTGGAGAGTTATAGAGATGCACATCCATGGAGACTCACAACTGGTTATCCACCAAGTCAATGATGTGTACCAAACCAAAGATGAAAAGCTCATTCCTTACAAGAGAATGGTAGATGATTTAAAGAAATACTTCATCTCTATCACATTTGAGCAAATACCTAGAATGGAGAATAAGGTTGTCGATGCAATGGCGACATTATCTACTCTCTTACAGCAGCCCAAACATGAACTACGCTACGAGTTCCTGGTGGAAGCCCTATCCTATCCTGCATATGATTCCCCTGAAACCCGCATGATTTGCACTATTGTAGGTTATGACTCATCTCGCTACAAAAATTTGTTCTCCTATCTCCACGACCAAATCATCCCTGAGTCCTTTAACCATTTTGAGAAATGAAACCTTATCCGATCCGCATCTTGATATGTCATCATTGGTAATGATCTGTACAAACGAGGTCTAGATGGTACACTACTTAGATGTTTAGAATGGGAAGAGTCTCAACGTGCATTAGAGGAAGTCCACGAGGGTATATGTGGGTCACACTTGAACGGTTTAACGTTAGCTTGAAAACTTATTAGGGCTGGGTACTATTGGCCTGAAATGGAGAAAGAGGCTGTTAAATTTGCTAAAAATTGTCAACAATGTCAAGTACATGGCAACTTGATTCATGCTCCAGGGAGAGATCTGATTCCCTTTACTACACAATGGCCTTTTCAACAATGGGCATTTGATCTCATAGGTGTTATCCATCCACACTCTTCTAATGGACATACCCATATAATCACAGCTACAGATTATTTTACAAAATGGGTAGAAGCAGTTCCTCTAACACAAGCAACGGGGAAATAGATCTCTATGTTCATCTTGAACTACATCATTTGCAGATATGGGATCCCTCACTCTATAATCACAAATAACGGGGGACAATTCAAAAACAAAGATCTAGATGACTTATGTGCTAAATTCAAGATTACACAACATTGGTCTTCTATTTACTATCCTCAAGGGAATGGACAAGCTGAGGCTTCAAACAAAAATCTCCTGAAGATCTTGCACAGAACAGTAAATAAAACAGGAAGAGACTGGCATCTCATGATCAATCCAGCTCTCTGGGCATACAGAACTAGTATCAGAACGCCTACAAGGGCTACACCTTTTGCTTTAGTTTATGGGTCTGAAGTGGTACTGCCTATTGAGGTTGAAATCCCATCACTCAGAATCAGAATGCATGGGCTTGTCACTGATGAAGACTACAAAGTTTCTAGGTTACAAGAACTGGAATTACTAGATGAGCGCAGGCAAGCAGTGTATGATCATCTCAGAGTGTATCAGAAAAGAATGTCTAGAGGCTACAACAAGAAAGTCTGACACAAAGAATTTCAAGTTGGTGATCTAGTCTTGAGAGAAAATCCTAAAAATCAATCCCATCGAGAACGCAAGGGGAAGTTTGAACCCAACTGGCTGGGTCCCTTTGTAATCACTGCTACTTTTGGCTCTGGTGCCTATCAACTCTCAACGACTGAAGGAGAACAGCTCTGAGAACCAATCAACGTTCTCCATCTGAAGAAATTCTACGCCTAAGGCATTCAGTGCTTGGTAAATGTCCTGAAAAAAATCTTAAAAATCGGAAAAAGTCCTGAAAAAATGAACATCTTGGTGAAAACCTAGCAATAGGCGCCTTGATGATTTACAAAAAAATCAAAAAATATCAAAAGTACAAAAAAATTGAAAAAATGAAAAATAAAAATAAAAATTAAAAAAAGAAAAAGTGCCTTGGTGAAAACTGGGAAACAGGCACCTTGGTAGAAAAAATAGAATCTCTACCAAGATGGTGAAAACCTGGCAAATGGGCATCACTTGTTCAAAATGCTCCATCTATCAGCACATTCTTGGTCTTTCCTAGCTTTCAATCTTGCTTTAGTTTGTACATATCTCCCAGTTTGTTTCTGCATTTCCAATTTTCAATAAGTCGGTCTGTAAACCAATCAGCTCAAGCGTCTGTATCCTATCAATGTTTAACACTTGGGGGCAATCAATGTCATATCCTGTGGTCTCCAATGTATCTTAGACGTGTCCTATCCAGTCAGAGTCCTTTGAAGCTTCAAGTTGAGTCAGTCAGTCAGCCTTGTCTCCAGAAAGGATTTTGCATCTACAACAACGCAATCAAACATCAAAACTCAACTGAAAACAATCTATGCTTTTTACATGCTTTTATCTCCTTGTATGCTTACTGATTCGCATTGAGATTTTTGCATATTGTGTCCCTTCGAGCTCTTCGATGATGTCCTTTATAGGATTTAGAGAGTGATGACTGGGGGCATAATCTTTTCTTTATTTTCTACTCGTATGTGAAAATCTAACAACTTTGGAAATTTTGGATTGAAATGGTGTCCAACTGTAAGAGCCTCTATCTCGAATTGGATGGCCATGCATACCTTGACCATTGATCCCCAGAAAATTCAAGGAAGTTTGATCTAACTATTATCTTTTTGAAGTGAATTCTTTCTCCTATTGTGAAACGCGATCTTGCCTAAGGATGTGAACGATAAAGGGTCACTACGGGTAATTCACATTGGATTTAGAATGATCTCTTGACTGTTTGGTGTGTTTGCAATGCAAGGTGTACTCAGGTCATCACAACGTGTATGTTTTGATGCTTGTACAAATTGCTATATCAAAATGGACATGATATTCAGGTCATCCTGGCGTTTGTGCCTTGGTGCTTATATCTAATCCAACATTCCGAAAACAAATCAATATTCATATGTCCATGGTCGTATAACCAGTGGGTGTTGTATTGATTCTTGTGCATACAAATCGATATTCATATGTCTATAGTTTCATAGCTAGTGGGCATTGTATTGATTTATCTGATTACCTAAAAGTTCAATGATGATAACAAATCGACATATGATCAGTGACTAGGTCCTAGGTCTTAGGTTGCATTTCATCTTGCATGTCTCTTTGCATTATGCATGTTGCATGATCTCACAATGGCTAAATGAACTTCAATGCTTAAACAATTCTTCAATCACCTCTTCCAATCTAACAAGAGTTGAATCTCACACGAAGGTTCCTCCAATGAAACAGCAAGTAGAATCCTTTTTCGGGATCAAAATTGAAATATGAGATCATTTATCTTATTCACTACTTGCATAATCAACCTTCCATCATCATAGAAATCTAAAATTCAACTTAACTGATTATCTAATATCAAACTATCCAAATTTCAACTTGGTCAACCATGGTCAACTCATGGTCAAACCTAGTCAACCTTGGTCTCCAGGACCTCTAAACGATGCAGAATGCACTCTTGAACATGTATAACCACTTTTACCATCAATCAACATGCTTCTAAGCTATCAACGCTGACTTTTTCTTGTCAAATTTCAATTTTCATCCCGAAGGGGGCATGGTATTGCACATCATTCAAAGTCTGTAAATCAAATTCTATCGATCAAGTCTATCAATATCTTTCATCAGTGATCAAGACAAACAATCACGTCTAGTTGCTGATTCATCAAAAGTCCTCATCGCTCGGGGCAAATCTATCATCACTTGGGGTATATCAGATTCATCAAGATCCATATCAATCTGGTATTTTCCTAATCTTGTAAACTGTATCAGTATTTGCAACCATCAGATCATAGTGTCCTTTCCTTGGTTCTTCGGCAACTGAAGGATTTGGATGTGATACTTGCTAGTTCTGCTAAGACAATCGAGTCTAGAACGGGTCACTCACTTCTTTGCAATCCTAAGGTTTGGAATCAGGCATTTTGACACTTTTTCGCAATCATAGGTTCATCGCTACTATAGTAAACATTATCTTTGGTCATTCAGGACCTCCTATCTCAATATCTCTCAATCGATTTCTATCTTGAGATCAGTTTATCTTTTGAATCAGTTTCATATCTTTATCAAACACAAACTATCTTTGAACCACTGCGCCTCGCACAGTAATTCAAAGAGGGGCAAAATGTAATACCCCAAAAATGGGCTATAAGTTCATTAACCTCCTACATCGACAAATTGAACAAAATTGACATCGAAGTCCTAACCTAAGGCACATCTAAACATCATCGAATCATAATTGATTATCTTAAATTCTGCATCGGAGAATATTCCTAGTAATATTCTTAATTATCATCATTATCTTTAATTTAATGATTATTTGGCAATAAATCACATTTATCCTAAAGTTTGATTAATTGAATATTTTCATATTTAATTAATTAGATTTAATATCTTGCCACTTAATTGTGTAATTAAATTTAATTCTATCTATTATTAATTGTATTATTTAATTTTGACAATAAATCTAATATCTTATGAATAATTGATTAAATTCTTATTTAATTAATTAAAGTATGTTGTCATTATTTAATAATATAATTTTTAATAAAAGTTTGATAAAATAGTTAAATAACCCATAAATTAATTATTTTATTTCAAAAATCAGTTAAGTTGGAAATAAATCACTTTATTATTAAATTAATTCATAATTAAAACATGCACAATCATAAAAGCAGACAACTGTCAATTATCAATTAAAGCTAAACTCTATTTTGAGTTAAAACTTAGCTTTTGCATGTTTTTGTGAGTTAATTATCCTTTATTTAAAAATAACTCAAAAATCAACCTGAGTTATTTGAGTGATTTATGGCTTTTTTTCCCATGCACCTCCAAAGCCTAGATTTCTATAAAAACAAGGCTCAGCTCTTCATAATTCATCCACATATTTTGCACAATCACGCTGGAGAATTGGAGGCTGAGGAATTAACTTGCGAATTCAAAGCGTTGTAAGATCAATTTCAATTGCATAGCTTTTATAACTTAGCATAGAATTTCATAGTTTTCATATCATTGTTAGAATATTCATTGTTAGATCATTTAGCATCCATAGCATATCAGATTAATCATTCATATTGCATAGAAAATATTAAAAAAATACATTAATTGCATTCAATTTCATATCCATCTTTTGCATTCAAATCCTTCATTTAGGTGTCGTCTAGGTCACTGATCTCGATTACAATCTGAGAACATCAATCTCTCACCTATTAGAAGGCAGTAAATCGCTTGGTTAGATAGTTTTCAATTTTGCATGATTTTGATTATCACTAACCTCTAATGTTTTACTGAGTGTTGTGTCTACAAATTAGGTACAATTTTCACACACACAATGTTTATTGATTATTTTATGTGATTGATGACATAAATTTGATGGAACCTCCCGGCTTCTATTATTGTTATGAACGTTAGCAAAAGCAGTTGATGATTATGTGGGATCAATAGCTGAGCTCTTCTCCCTCAATATTAGAAACTTGATTAAACTTAATGTTGCTCCTTGGTATGGGGTGTTAGAGGTTATGCTTATGAGTAACATTCAATAGGAAATTGAACTCTTACTAATATCTTTCTGCTTTGAATATTATTGCACTTATGATTCATGTTAGATGCTATATTGTAGTCTCTTTGTTTTGTTAAATAATGTCTAGAGTTTTTGGAGGAGAGGCTTGTTAAATTGGAAGAATTATGAGCTTAAGTATATGACTAACCTGCAAACAAAAGAGGAAGCAAGTTGTCTTAGAGAGAGAGAGAGAGAGAGAGAGAGAGAGAGAGAGAGAGAGAGAGAGAGAGAGTTTGGTACTTATATTTAGGCATATATATAGATAGTTACCCAGACCACTAAGCTTGGTTTATGGAAAATTCTCACTTGGTATTTGTCTTTACAAAGGGGCATCCATTTGGCCCCTTCCTTTGACACGTATTTATGATCTATTATGTTAAGATTAAAGAGTACTCTTGGTTCTCTATTCTATTGTTTATTTGGAGGTTTTTAGGCCATTGTTGATAGCTCTTAAGATCTAGTCTCGTATGAATAGGCTTTGAGCTAAATTTTACCATGGCTTATGATATATGAATGCAATCTATTTGATTAACTTTCATTTCCATTGCAGTTTTAGATTAATCTGTACACTATTAATTCTTAGGTGATTATATTGGCATGGTTGTTATGCTCTAATTCCTAGTCTAAAAATATGATAAACATCATTGTAAATCTTTGACATGGGGGTTAAAGTTGAGTTGTGCAAACTGAAATAATTTAAAATTAAAATAAAGTGTTATTATTAATTTTAAAGTTGAGTTTTTCTTTTTTGGAGTTGTGTGTTTTTGAAACAATAGTTTGTTAGGTTTTCTATATTAGAGACTTTGTGGGTCATTTTAGAGGATTATTCAATCAAGTTTTGAAGAATTTTATCTCTCGTAAATTTTGGGATTAAAGAATTGGTGTTATGAAAGCCTTAGATTTTGTGTTGGAAATTTGTTCATCTTCCTTGGGATTTTCAATTGTTAAACTGAGGTAGGATCTCAATTCTCTACAGTTTTCTTTTAAAAATCTTTTCTTCTTCATGTATGTTATCCTACATGGTTGATTGTGAAATTTTGGTTGAAAATTTGTGTTATGGATAAATATGTTTGATTAGGAGATCTTGAAAGGAATTCATGGTTTTCCTAATTAGGGTTTCCTCTAGATTGTTATTTTTGCTTCTTGTCAATTTTGCATGCTCTTGTTATTGAAAGATATATAATTTGCATGCTAAAAGAGAATGTTATTTACATGCATTTCAGGTTAGCATATTCCCTTTATTAAGAAAAAAATATTCTTTATATATATAATATATATACAAAATATTGTATTGCACCAACCTACAATGGGGGCCACCGCAGTGGTTGCGGAGTAAACTACAGTCCACTACGGTGAGTCCACCACAGGTGGTCGTGAGGTACACTATGGTACCTGCAGTGAGTACCACTGTGAAACCGGCAATGGGTACCACCATAGGCTCTGCCACGTTGGTATCACCGTAGGGGTGGGGGCCACGGGCCCATCCCCCAACTTTTTTATTGTTTAGAGTTTTTAATAAAAATTAAATTAATATTTAATATTATTAATATATAATAATTAATTAATATTAATATTAATTATTGTATGTGTTAATTAATATTAGTTATTAAGTTATATAATAACTTTATTAATTTTTAATTTGTATTTTTAAATGTATTTATTTGTAAGTATGTTTAATTACAAATTTCTAAGTTGATTAATTTTGAAATATTTAATTATGAGGTGATCAATTATTAATTTATTAAGTCTAAAATTAATTCAAATTAATCAAATTATTTAAGTGATTTTATTGAATGTTTATGTAGTTTATGCACTTGGTTGTTTTTTTGGTTAAGTTGGCCAAGGTTATAGTGTTCTAGAGTCTCAGGGTGTGTTTTAGACTTCTTCTGTCTTGATTGCTTTTGCATGTAAGTTTCCTTGTTTAGATCATATGTTTTCAATCTTGAGGTTTATGTTGAGTTCATATGTGTGGATCATTTTTTAGAGTATTTTAATGGTATGGCTATATGTTCTTGTAGTTCTAAGGAACCTATTTTATGTATCATTTAGATACCATTACGTGTCTTTGGATCTTTGAGCCTAGGGTAGGTTTAGAAGGAAAGTGGCTTGCAATAAGCATCAGGGCCCATAAGTGGATGTCAGGATAACTTATTGTAAGTAACTTAAAAAGTGATAACTTAATACAATATGGGAGGGTTCTAAAATGAATTAATAAGATGCCATGTATTCCTTGCCCATATTGTTGTACTAGTATAGGCTAAGATGGAGTGGGAGATGATGCTTTCCCGTCTAGAGGGGGCGTTGGGATCTGGCATAGTTAGTATCCTTGTCTGTATAAGAGAATTACTAATCCACATATGGTCACTTGGGTACCAGGGCCCAGAGGGGCTGCCAAGATACCTCAAGGGTTAGACGTGTGTGATGACACTTTCCTATATGCATCTTAGATTTCCTACGTGTGTTTAGTGCCTTTGGTATTGTGTAGAACATATTATGATAGTGGGATTCTATGATCTTAGGTTTATCCCTTTTGTTGACATTTTATTCTTGTATCTTTATACTTTTGACTTTATTTGAGTGAGGCCCGGTGTTATCTCCTCAACACGGTGGGGTGGACCTCAGGGTTCCACATGGTCAGGAGATATTGATTCTTTTACCATTGATATTTTGACATTCATATGCTTGGGTGATCCTTATTGTTGATTCTATATTCTCATTCTTAATTGGATACTTTCTTGATGTATCATGAGATGTATATTACATCCTACTTGTATATTGGTTGACATTCATTTAGCAGATTTTATGTATGTTGATGTATTATTGTTTACCCTGCGACTGTGCAATGGAAATTGGTTTATTATGTACACTGTGGTTGTAACAATTGTACCTTGGTTATTTAATATGGAATTATATCTTGTGAATTTAGTTGCAACTATTTGTATGAAAGTTTATATGTGGTTATTTTTAGCAGACTAGTTAACTTTAAAGTAACTATACATCATGGAACCCTTTAGATTGTTAACAATGACTAAATGCTCAAGTGTATGTTTTATGTTATGTTGATCTTTCTTTCGCATATTTTTTGTTAAACATTTAACCAATAAATTTATTCCATTAACTTAGTATCTTGTTTAGGTTAATTTCTCTTGGATTCCCTAGCAGGGCGTTACATTCAAGGCAAATTGATTATGACTTTTTAGTGGATGTTGAGATCAATTTTTGAATATTTTGGTGTTGCTTCCAAGTGAATTGTAGGTGATTATAAACATAGTCACACACTCTCATTGTGCAAGTCATTCCCATTATTATGCATGCTAGAGTTAGTGAGGTTGTTGGATTT
>BSBK01006048.1:467500-752500 GCA_027943335.1 Chamaecyparis obtusa
TAGAACTAGGGCAAAATTGTCACGCTATGTTTAAAACACCGTGTGAATATTCCCTATATTTTAAATGACTTCTGGCCATGATTAAATGTCACCTGGGGTCATGAAGTGTCATGTGATAGGTGAAATACTATCAATGCTAGATAAAGTGTCGTGTGTGAACAATTATTCACCACTTGAGGTAAAATGCCACATCTGCATAGGCAAATGACACCTAAAGGATTTTTGATAATTTTGATTCTCAAACTTGATTTTCTAATTAAAATTTGATACTTCTAGATGATTGATTGATTTTCCAAGATAGATAGGTCTATTGTAGTTTAACAAAATAAGTGATTAGGATATCAGGATAATGGTACCAATGAATGTGTGATTTGTCAATCTGATCTGATAGAAAAACTGATAGTAGAACACCGATAAGATAAATAACTGATAATTCACTCTCAAGACATAAAGATACGAACAAATGGTAATAGGTTTGATTGCTTGATGCTTTGATTCTAATAGGATTGATTGACTAAAAATAATCCACTGATATAGAATACTGATACGATTCCCTTGATTTTCCAAACAAGTATATTTTTGTAAGCTATACATACAGACCGTTGCTTCCTGGATTATAGATCTAGGTCAAGCTTTGACCCCACCAGAGTATCACGTGATCTAGATGTGTGGTTTGAGTTTCCTTCTAGACATCCTACAATTTCAGCTGAACCGTGGTCTATTGACAGCTGTGGTAGAGTGTTGGCACTCTGACCACAATACCTTTCATTTACACTTGGAGAGATGACCATCACTCTGGAGGATGTGTATAGATTGCTTCACATTCTGACCCAGGGTGAGATGGTTTATTATGATTCAGTATATGATAGCATAATTTGTAGATGGGTGTTTGGAGATAACACCATTGATGATGACACTATCACTTGGGCGCAGTTTGCTTCATTTCCCACTTTGCCAGCAGTTTTGGGTGCTTTGATAGGCGGATTGTTGCTTCCCGACCGGTGAGGTTGTGGTTTTTCTATTGGATGGGGACGTATCTTAGAGGATTTTATTGCACAACCTCAACATTTTGATTGGGGCTCTTGCATTCTAGCACAACTATACCATGATTTACATGAGGTGGTGTATAGATCTAGTGCTTCCTTGTCAGCAGGTGCTGTGATATTGTAGTTGTGGGTATGGGAGCATCTTCCCATCACTAGGCCATTGTTAGATCATATCAAACATCATGGTTTTCCTTATGCATTTCTATATAGTGGCATGGTTGTCTAGCATCATCTGGGAAAGTTAGAGTACTGGCGCCGCAGGATTGATGATATTGATTAGGTCGTCTGGAGACCATATATGGGCTGTGAGGGCTGGATGGAGGATGATGATGAGCTCCCTTATATGTTTGGTCCATGTTGGATGATTGGCAAGTCGACCCTTGTGATAGAGAGATTTTGCTTTGGTCGAGTTTCTTGACAGTACAATAGGTATCAGGATATGGCACAGGATATGGCTTTGTATGCTCACATTTAGGTAGAGCGCTCTATGTGGGGGGCTCAAATTGATTTTCAGTTTGCTTGTGATCAGATTGCCAAGATGATGTTTTGCAGATGGAATATATTAGAGCATGTAGCAGATGTTGGGATGTCTACAGAGTACAGAGAGTGGTGGTCTCAGAACAAATTTTGGAGATTTACCAATCCTGTGGAGCCTATCTCGGATAGAGATGAGTGATCAGATGATGATGGCGGGGATGATGGTGGCAGACCTAGATGATGATGAGCTCATAGAGGATAGAGAGCTCCTCAGATCATTTCCAGAGGATGACTTGGGCCACATGTATGAGGTGGACATTTTAGAGATAGGGTGCAGCTGGATCAGGGACCTGGGTTTGTTCATCTTAGAGTCGCAGCAGTGGAGGGATAATAGAGACAATAGAGAGTCAGGAGATAGGTGCATATTGATGCTGCTAGACAGGTTCCTAGTGGATAGGATCCTTTGGTTCAGTTACATCAGGCTTCAGTAGATCAGTAGAGATAGATTCTGACATAGCAGGTGCCTCCATAGATACCTATGTCTCAGGATATGGGTCAGACATCTCAGGCTTCTCCTAGTATGGATACTTTGTCATAGGATGTGTGTTCTTTGCAGATAGGTTTATTAGTAGTTGTTGGTCGACTAGATTAGGTAGTTGCTATGATGTAACAGTTTATGACTATTATGACTCAGAGGCTGAGTATTTCTAGCACTAGTCAGACTCCTACTCGGGATAGATCAGGTGACAGGGGTCCGAATGGATTAGGTGCAGGTGATGGATCGGTGGCCCAACAAGATCTTGATGATTGATTATGGATCTGTTCATTTTGATGATTTGTATCATGTTGATGTTGATCAGGACTTGGATGTACCACTTTGTTATTGACATTGTATCTTGCTATATGGATTTGATGGATCATTGATGTTATGAACATTTATACGATGATATATTTTCCTTGATTCTTTTGATGAGTTGATGTGAGATCATCTTTTTGATGCAGTTCAATATGATGTCTATGATGCTTTTACTTTTGATTATGCTATGGATGCAATGTATCTCATATATGATATAGATAGATGGATGCAAATGATAATGGAGTTTTTGATGTGGTTTTTTTATTTTCAATGTATGGATGCAAATGGTAATGGAACATGTAATGTTTTATGGTTTTCAATGTATGGATGCAAAATGTGTTATTATGGAAATATGGATATGAATGTAACTATGTTTTTTATTTTTTGATGTATGCAACTCTTTAACTAAATGTATGAAAATAATGTATGAGTAATGAATCCTTTCTCTTTTGCTTTTCTGATATAAGGATAATGACTAATGAGTAATGCTATGAATGAATGCAAAAGATAACCTCACATGATTGATTTGAACCAAGGATGATGATGTTTAATTGAACCCCCCTTTTTTCTTGTTTTTTTATCAAGATAATGACTAAACCCCTTTTCCCTTGGAAAAATAACTAAAAACCATGCACTTAATTTAACATGCAAATGTAATGCAACTAAATTGTCACTAGCTTTTAACAAAGAAATGCCATAGAGAAATATTTTCATCATTGAGCATTGCAGGACCAAAAAGTAACTACAATCATCACTGACCACATCATGATGATATGAATACTGCTTTATATCGCTTTTGGTAACCCTTTAGGAAATTAGGATAATCAGCTACAATTCTATGAAAATACAATACAAGTTTAAACTAAGAATTGAAATTAACATCCATGACATCCCATGGTTCTCTATCTAAGTTTGGTAAGTGAAGCTCTCAACGTATTCTCCACTAGTGACAATCCTAGAATGAGAAGAATGATAGTACAATACTTAATCTAGCTCTCAAACTCTCAAATGATGCAAAGATAATTCAAATGCTTATGATATGCTCTCAATTGCTCTCAATTGCTCTCAATTGCTCTCAATTGTTATGAAAATGCCTATAATGATGATGCTTTGCAAATGAATTTCTAAGATATCTTATGCTCTCAAAATGACTCTCATTTATAGTAAAATCCCAAGGGTAGGGGGTAGATTTATTTAATCATGATTTAGCCTTGGTTGAGTCAAAAAACTTTGCAATGTTTTTAAATGGGGGGACAATTTAAATGTTTGTCTCAAAGGTTTGGACAAAAAGACAAAATTGAGTGGTTGAGATTCAAAGTTGAAATGTGTGATTGAGATTCAACTATTTTGGAGTGATCCTTGTGCTTTTGTTCCTCAATTCTCATTGGTTGCTCAAATTATTGTTGAAAGATATTAGGATTAATTAAATTCTATTAATTAATTAAATTAGCCATGTAAGGGAATAGGTTCAATTTGATTTTTGATTTAAAACTATACAATTAATTGATTAAAATCAATTATATAGTGCTTTTCACCCCTTTAAGCTTGTATTTAATTATTTAATGTCATCATTTGATTTTTTCTTTGATTTTATGATTTTGTCCAATTTTGATTAATAAATTTCCATTTAAAATTTATTTGATCCATTTTGATGAGAATTAGATCATTTTGTTAAGATTTTGCAATTTGAATGATTTTTAAGCACTTAGCCCAGTTTTTGGTGTCTACAAGCTTAAAATAACTATATGAAGTACTGCATTATATTTATAATAGTCAGAAAAACATGTCATTCTAGCTACCCATAAACTTCATGGCTTTAGTTTTACTTAGCATAAGTTCATATAGGTATAAGTCATAAATATTTTGGAAATGTCTATCAGAGCATAAAGAGTGTCAACAAAGTATGAAGATTATAACAAAATTGAGACAATAATTTGTCTCATCAACACTTATCTCATACAATAGTTTATAAATTGTATTTTAGATTTTTAGATACTCAACCTTATGTGGGCATTATGCTAAAGACGTACCTCATGTAGAATTACCTCTAGTTTATATCTCCCTTAAATACAAAATCTAGTAGAGATGACCTACTAATTTTGTCCTTCGATAAATTCCAATCTTGCTCTGGTAAATTAAGTACCTATCTTTATTATTGTCCTTACCTTGTCATCATCTGCCTGCTATACTCATTTTTAGGTCTAAAGATTCTAAATTTTCTATATCACGAGTCTTAGATTATTCCAATGGTTTGGAATGAGAGTAGTTTCTAATTAGGATATATACTTTATGCGAGATCATAAACCCAATTTTTAAATAAATGAAGATACTTAAGTAAAATATATCAGATACAAAAAAACCTTCTAAAAATATGATGTTACAGGGCTTCCATAAAAAATATTGATACCAAGCAATTTCTCTTACTAGGAATGTTGGAAGCCATAAACTCAAACCCTTTCAATACGCCCAATACTAGGAAGAAATACAAGATTATCTAAATTTATAAGAAAAAAGGTATTCTTCTGTCATATCCTCAAGAATTTATAAATGAATTTCAAGTATGAAATTGAAAATAAGAATCATCTCATTCTAGGGGTGTCTTTCTGCCAAGAAGAACTTGAGCCACCCATTTTGAACCAGCCAAATACTAAGGTGCAAGTGTTTAATGATGCCAACAGATCTAGTTTTGGGTAAATGGGGATTCATTGTGCAAAACATAGGGTGTCAGTTAAGCGAGAAAGACCAAATGGGATGGAGAGAAGGGTGTTGGAGCAGTAATGATGCCAGAGTTGGGTCTTCCTCATTTAGGGCACAGGGGAAATGCAGACCCATTGGAGGATTAGGTACCTCAAACAACATTGAGGGAAGGATTAACTCCTAGGGAAGTGGACCTAATGCACCCCTTAGAATTATAATACAAGTGATCAACAAAAGAATGAGATTGAGAAGGGTGTAGGGAAAAAAAAATTATTGGGTTCTATTATGATGGAACTGGGAAACAAGCTTGAAAAAGAAGCTAATTATAATGCTAATGTTTTCTCTGAGCTAAATGATGGGATGAATATTTGCCCGTATTTTTTATACTGTTTTTTGTTTCTATACTAGTAATTAATATGCTCCATTACCTTGGTCCATTGTTCTTTGTTTATATCCTTAAGACTTGTTTGTTATTTGGTTGGGTTAGTGGCATGCAACCACATAAACTTAAGTTTTATGGTTCTATAGTTGAGACCTTCATAGTAAGATACTTATGGTGGAACATTAATATCTTTTAATACTATTTAATATACTTATATGTGATCATCTATAGTTATGTTTTAATGGATAGTTAATCACATGGTGAATAAATATATGTTACATGTTATATTGGATATGTGTTGTTCTTGTTAAATATTTATGATGCAAATCAGTTCATTAACGGAGGTGTGACCAAGAAAGCACTCAAGCAGTTACTCATGAAGACCCGGTCCCACAACTTAAAGAGCGGTTATAGAACTAGTCCAAGGATGAAAGTTGGAGAAAACCAGGTTAAGATTGAGTCAAGAGGAATGATCTTAATGCTGAGAAAATCTATGAAGTAGTGGGTGATAGATTTTTTCTTCATGTCAGTTATTGTTCCTATCTTTATGGATGTTTTTAGTCCAACTTCTTAGCTTTCAATAATGTAATCCACCTATTATCTTGGTGTGATTAGTTAGTAGTTAGTTTCTCTTTATAAATAAGTTCTAATCTCCTGTGTGAGAAGTAAGAGGAAACAATAAGTTTTGTAATAACATACTTTGTTCTATTTCAAATTTATGAATCAATCAAACTTAGTTTTACATGAATATAATAATGGAGTTTTGAAAATTTATACTTTGTAACTGATTTGTGGATACTCACTTGAGGGGGCCCACTTGGTGACTAATCCTTCTTAGTGTTAGTTTTATTTCTTGCAACTTCTAGTTTCAGTTTTGGTATTTGTTTGTTCTTGCATCCAAAGAAGGTAGAGTAGTCCCTGCCTGATTTAACCAAGCCTTGTGTTAGTTAAGTTTTGTGAGTTCAACATTAACATTTCATTCAGCATAAGTGTTTTGACTAGTTTACTTTCAAGCATTCATTTCTTGTAGCCATAGGATTAGCTTACTGTCAAGTCTTTGTTTCCTATAGCTTAAGAGATATCATGGCTCTAGTAGGTACTTAGTGCATATATTGTGTAGTCCAATTTCAAGTATACATCCCTAGGTTGATGATTAAATAGATCCTTCATAATGACAAATATAGTTACTCAGAAAGGATAGCCAATCCCTGAGTTGTGTTATGGACCTAGTTATTCATCCTTTTGTGAAGTCAAGCACTAGGATTAATAGGGTGATTTAGAGGATTATAGCCCAACCTTAAAAACCTCCATAAATGGATTGCAAAGAACTGAGAGCCCATTTTAGAAGGGTACATTCAACTTTACTTTATTGTCAGGGGGTATTTCATTGTAATTTTTGAAAAAGTTGAAGACATAACTAAAATTTTATGTGATTATTTTTGGTGTTGTGAGGATAATTTTCCCTTGGTGCTAAATCCATGAAATCCATCCTTCTCTCTTGATAGAGAAGTTTTTGATAGGGTTCTGATCTAAGTGAGGCTCCCAAACTTCTATTTGCATTTTTGGTTTGATTCTTGCTTCCAGGATATTGGAGACTCACTTGGCATATTTTTAATGGTGGATGATGGATATTAAAACCTCTTACACTCCATGTTTTCTTGAATTATGGTGGAGATGGATGTTACAATTGGTTTTCCTAAAGAAAAAAAATTAAAACTTCAAAGAGTTGGTGGTTGCAGTCATTGGATTATGAATATTTTCCATTTAGGTATAGGAGGTGTTTTCAATAGAGCATTTAGTTGATCGATGTGCCAAACCAAAAGTACCAAAAATGGCTACCTAGTGGAAGGATCTTTCTTTTAGCCATTACACTATGGAGAAGAAGGATGTGAAGCAACAAAGTCATTCTTGAGCTATAATGGGAGAAGAAGGATGGGAAGCATAATACCAGAGTTGTAACTACAAAGGGAAGGGAGAAGAAAAGACATATGAGGTCTCATGGCAAGGAGGTGGAACTAGTGGTAGGGGGTGGATAGAATCAACAAAAGTGTTGCTCCCTTAACATAGAAAGGACCCTCCATGAGATCTTAGAGGATTGGGAGATTGAGGTAGCCCATGTAGAAAGGGGATGACAAGTAGTGAAATAGAAAAAATATAGGAAATCAAAGCGAGAACCTTTTGACATGGTTCTATGCTCTCATACTAAGGGAGTAGCATGTGGTAAAGAATCTTGATTAATAGATTTCATAGGTTTTCGATTTTAAAAAGGATTTTGTAGACTTGTTTATGAGTCTTTCTATAGTTCTTATTATGTGGGATGGTGGTTTCCCTGACTGTAATCACCCCTAGTACGGGCCATGATTTTTGTGTTCATTAATAAAATCCAAAACCTAATACCAAGAAAAAAATGATCATCTCATTCCCAATAGTAGAAGATTTAGAAGTGGGATGAAAATTACCACTATATTACTTAAATTACCATTGTATTACTTATACAGTCTTACAAAATCCATATAGATTGTAGAATCAAATAAAAATTTACCATAAAACCAAACAATGACAACTATAAAATATAGTTAATATTGTGTGTGTGAAAATTGTACCTGATCTGTGGACACAACACTCAGTAAAACATTAGAGGTTAGCTATAATCAAAATCGTGCAAAATTGAAAGCTATCTAACCAAGCGATTTACTGCCTTCTAATAGGTGCGAGATTAATGTTCTCAGATTGTAATCGAGATCAGTGACCTAGATGACACCTAAACGAAGGATTTGAATGCAATTCTAGATATGGAATAAATGCAATTAATCTATATTTTTTATATTTTATGATGCAATAAGAATGATAAATTGATATGATATGAATGCTATTGAAAACTGATATGCTATGCTAATCTAATAATGATATGAAATATGAATGCAAAAATAAGATTGATCTCACAAAGATGTCGATTTGCAAGAGCTTTGATTCTTCAATTCCAATTCTCCAGCGTGATTGTGCAAAATATGAGATGATTTATGAAGAGCCGAGCCTTGTTTTTATAGAAATCCAGGGCTTTGGAGGTGCATGGAAGAAAGCCATAACTCACTCAAATAACTCAACTTGATTTTTGAGTTATTTTTAAATAAAAGATAATTAACTCACAAAAACATGCAAAAGCTAAGTTTTAACTCAAAATAGAGTTTAGCTTTAATTGATAATTGATAGTTGTCTGCTTTTATGATTGTGCATGTTTTATTTATGAATTAATTTAATGATAAAGTGATTTATTTCCAACTTAACTGCTTTTAAAAATAAAACAATTGATTTATGGGTTAATCAATTATTTAATCAAACTTTTATTAAAAACTATATTATTAAATAATGACAACTTGCTTTAATTAATTAAATAAGAATTTAATCAATTATTCATATGATATTAGATTTATTGTCAAAATTAAATAATACAATTAATAATAGATATAATTAAATTTAATTACACAATTAAGTGGCAAATATTAAATCTAATTAATTAAATATGAAAATATTCAATTAATCAAACTTTAGGATAAATGTGATTTATTGCCAAATAATTATAAAATTAAAGATAATTAAGATAATTAGGAATATTACTAGGAATATTCCCCGATGCAAAATTTAAGATAATCAATTAGATTTGATGATGTTTAGATGTGCCTTAGATTAGGACTTTGATGTCGATTTTGTTCGATTTGTCGATGTAGGAGGTTAATGAACTTATAGCCCATTTTTGGGGTATTACATTTTGCCCCTCTTTGAATTATTGTGCGAAGCGCAGTGGTTCAAAGATAGTCTGTGTTTGATAGAGATATGAAACTGATTCAAAAGATAAACCGATCTCAAGATAGAAACCAATTGAGAGATATTGAGATAGGAGGTCCTGAATGACCAGAGATAATGTTTACTATAGCAGCAATGAACCGATGATTGCGAAAAAGTGTCAAAACACCTGATTCTGAACCTTAGGATTGATAAGAAGTGAGTGACCCATTCTAGACTCGATTGTCTTAGTAGAACTAGCAGGTATCACATCTGAATCCTTCAGTTGCTGAAGAACCAAGAAAAGAACACTATGATCCAATGGTTGCAAAAACTGATACAGTTTACAAGATTAGGAGAATACCAAATTGATATGGATCTTGATGAATTTGATATGCCCCAAGTGATGATAGGTTTGCCCCGAGTGATGAGGACTTTTGATGAATCAGTGACTAGACGTGATTGTTGTCTTGATCACTGATGAAAGATATTGATAGATTTGATCGATAGAATTTGATTTACAGACTTTGAATGATGTGCAATACCATGCCCCCTTCGGGATTAAAATTGAAATCTGACAAGAAAAGTCAGCGTTATAGTTTAGAAGCATGTTAATTGATTTGAGAAGTGTGGTGAAACATGTTTAAGAATGCATTCTGCATCGTTAGAAAGGTCCTGAAGACCGAATTTGATTAGGTTTGACCATGAGTTGACCATGGTTGACCAAATTGAAATTTTGATAGTTTGATGTAAGATAATCACTTAAGTTGAATACTAGATTTCTGTGATGATTGAAGGTTGATTATGCAAGCAATTAATAATATGAATGATCTCAGATTTGAATTTTGATCCCGAAAAAGGATTCTACTTGCTGCTTCATTGGAGGAACCTTCATGTGAGATTTAGCTCTTGTTAGACTTGAAGATGCGATTTGAAGAATCATTTAAGCATTGAAGTTCGTTTAATCATTGTGAGATCATGCAAACATGCAAAATGCAATGAGACATGCAAAATGAAATGCAACCTAAGACCTAGGACCTAGTCACTGATCATATGTCGATTTGTTATCATCATTGAACTTTTAGGTAACCGGATAAATCAATACAATGCCCACTAGCCATGAAACCATAGACATATGAATATCGATTTGTATGCGCAAGAATCAATACAACACCCACTGGTCAACAACCATGGATATATGAATATTGATTTTGTTTTTGAAATGTCGAATTAGATATAAGCACCAAGGCACAAGCGCTAGGATGACCTGAATATCATGTCCATTTTGATATAGCAATTTGTACAAGCATCAAAACATAAACGTTGTGATGACCTGAGTACGCCTTGCATTACAAACACATCAAACAGTCAAGAGATCATTCTAAATCCAATGTGAATTACCCGTAGTGACCCTTTATCGTTCACATCCTTAGGCAAGATTGCGTTCCACAGTAGGAGAAAGAACTTACTCAAAAAGATAATAGTTAGATCAAACGTCCTTGAATTTTTTTTGGGTATCAATGGTCGAGGTACGCATGGCCATCTAATTTGAGATAGAGGCTCTTACAGTCGGACACCATTTCAATCCAGAATTTCCAAAGCTGTTAGATTTTCACATACAAGCAGAAGACAAAGAAAAGATTATGCCCCCAGTCATCACTCTCTAAATCCTATAAAAGACATCATCAAAGAGCTCGAAGGGACACAATATGCAAAAATCTCAATGCGAATCAGTAAGCATACAAGGAGATAAAAGCATGAAAAGCACAGATTGTTTTCAGTTGAGTTTTGATGTTTGATTGTTGTTGATGCAAAATCCTTTCTGGAGACGAGACTGACTGACTGACTCAACTTGAAGCTTCAAAGGACTCTGAGTGGATATGACACGTCTAAGATACATTGGAGGCCATAGGATATGAAATTGATTGCCCCCAAGTTTGAACATTGATAGGATACAGACGCTTGAGCTGATTGGTGTACAGACCGACTTATTGAAACTAGGATATGCAGAAATAAACTGAGAGATATGTACAAACTAAAGCAAGATTGAAAGCTGGGAAAGACCAAGATTGTGCTGATAGATGGAGCATTTGGAACAAGTGGCGCCCGTTTGCCGGGTTTTCACCATCTTGGTAGAGATTCTATTTTTGCTACCGAGGTGCCTGTTTCCAGGTTTTCACCAAGGCACTTTTTTTTTCTTTTTTCATTTTTTTGTATTTTTCATTTTTTCAATTTTTTTGTACTTTTGATATTTTTCGATTTTTTTGTGAATCATCAAGGTGCCTATTGCTAGGTTTTCACCAAGATGTTCATTTTTTCAGGACTTTTTTTTATTTTTAAGATTTTTTTCAAGACATTTACCAAGCACTGAATGCCTTAAGCTTAGAATTTCTTTAGATGGAGAACGTTGATTGGTTCTTAGAGCTGTTCTCCTTCAGTTGTTGAGAGTTGATAGGCACCAGAGCCAAAAGTAGCAGTGATTACAAAGGGACCCAGCCAGTTGGGTTCAAACTTCCCCTTGCGTTCTCGATGTGATTAATTTTTAGGATTTTCTCTCAACACTAGATCGCCAACCTAAAATTCTCTATGTCTGACTTTCTTGTTGTAGCCTCTAGACATTCTTTTCTGATACACTCTGAGATGATCATACGCTGCTTGCCTGCGCTCATCTAGTAGTTCAAGTTCTTGTAACCTCGCCACTCTGTAGTCTTCATCAGTGACAAGGCCATGCATTCTGATCCTGAGTGATGGGATTTCAACCTTAATAGGCAGTACCGCTTCAGACCCATAAACTAAAGCAAAAGGTGTAGCCCCTGTAGGCATTCTGATACTAGTTCTATAAGCCCAGAGAGCTGGATTGATCATCAGATGCCAGTCTCTTCCTATTTTATTCACCGTTCTGTGCAAGATCTTCAGGAGATTTTTGTTTGAAGCCTCAGCTTGTCCGTTCCCTTGAGGATAGTAGATAGATGACCAATGTTGAGTAATTTTGAACTTGGCACATAAGTCATCTAGGTCCTTGTTTTTGAATTGTCCCCCGTTATCTGTGATTATAGAGTGAGGGATCCCATATCTCCAAATGATGTAGTTTAGGATGAACATAGAGATTTGTTTCCCCGTTGCTTGTGTTAGAGGAACTGCTTCTACCCATTTTGTAAAATAATCTGTAGCTGTGATTATATGGGTATGTCCATTAGAAGAGTGCGGATGGATAGCACCTATGAGATCAAATGCCCATTGTTGAAAAGGCCATTGTGTAGTAAAGGGAATCAGATCTCTCCCTGGAGCATGAATCAAGTTGCCATGTACTTGACACTGTTGACAGTTTTTAGCAAATTTAATAGCCTCTTTTTCCATTTCAGGCCAATAGTACCCAGCCCTAATAAGTTTTCGAGCTAACGTTAAACCGTTCCAGTGTGACCCACATATACCCTCATGGACTTCCTCTAATGCACGTTGAGACTCTTCTTGTTCTAAACATCTAAGCAGTGTACCATCTAGACCTCATTTGTATAGATCATTACCAATGATGACATATCGGGATGCGGATCGGATAAGGTTTTGTTTCTCAAAATGGTTAAAGGACTCAGGGATGATTTGGTCGTGGAGATAAGAGAATAGATTTTTGTAGCGAGATGAGTCATAACCTACAACAGTGCAGATCATGCGGGTTTCAAGGGAGTCATATGCAGGATAGGATAGGGCTTCCACCAGGAACTCGTAGCGTAGTTCATGTTCAGGTTGCTGTAAAAGAGTAGATAATGTCGCCATTGCATCAGCAACCTTATTCTCCGTTCTGGGTATTTGCTCAAATGTGATAGAGATGAAGTATTTCTTTAAATCATCTACCATTCTCTTGTAAGGAATGAGCTTTTCATCTTTGGTTTGGTATACATCATTGACTTGGTGGATAATCAGTTGTGAGTCCCCATGGATGTGCATCTCTGTAACTCTCCAGTGTATTGCCATTTTCATACCATTGAGAAGTGCCTCATATTCAGCAATATTGTTTGTGCAAGGAAACTTTAATCTGAATGCTTTGGGTATCGAGTATCCTTGAGGAGTGATGAACAATATGCCTGCTCCAGATCCATTCTATGTGTAGGAGCCATCAAAGAATAATCGCCATGCTCTAGAAGAGAGGTGCATGATAGAAGAATCGGGAAATTCCATTTGCATGGGTGTATCATCAAACAGTGGTGCTTCAGCTAATTGATCAGCAATGACCTGTCTTTTGATAGCTTTTCTTTCAACATATGCAATGTCAAATTCACTCAAGAGCATGACCCATTTAGCTAGTCTACCTGTGAGGGCAGCCTTGCTTAGGAGATATTTCAGTGGATCAATTTTAGCTACCAAATGAGTGGTATGAGCTAACATGTAGTGTCTCAATTTCTGTGATGCAAAGATCACAGTGAGACATGCCTTCTCTATCATTGAGTAGTTCTTCTCATAGGCCACTAAAGTTCGGCTGATATAGTAGATGGCTCTTTCTTTCTTGTTCTCATCATGTTGTGCTAGCAATGCCCCCAGTGATGTATCTGTTGCGGAGACATATAATATTAATGGCTTCCCATGAATAGGAGGCATCAATATAGGTGGATTTGATAGATACTTCTTGATATGTTTAAAGTTGTTCTCGCATTCTTCATTCCATGCAAAGGTCACACCTTTATGTAATGTTTTTGTAAAAGGCTGTGAGATGTCTGCTAGCTGTGATATGAATCTTCTGATAGATTGAACTCTGCCTTGCAACGTCCTCATTTGACTGATATTTATGGGAGGTTGCATCTCTATTATAGCCTTGACCTTAGCTGGATCAACTTCAATGCCTTTCTTGGAGACGATGTATCCTAGGAGCTTTCCAGAAGTGACTCCAAAAGCACACTTTTTAGGATTTAGTCGAAGACTAAATTTTTCCATTCTCTCGAGGATCATGCTCAAGTCTGTTAGATGTTTAGTTCTAATCATGTATTTTTCCAAGGTATCATCCACGTAATCCTCCATTGTTCTATGCATCATATCATGAAAAATAGATGTCATTGCTCTTTGATATGTAGCTCCAGCATTTTTGAGTCCGAATGGCATAACATTCCAACAGAAAGTTCCCCACGCGCATGTGAAAGCTATTTTCTCTTGATCTTCTGGAGCAATTTTGATTTGGTTGTACCCAGAAAAGCCATCCATTAAGGAATACATATCATAGCCCGCAGTCATGTCCACTATCATATCAATGTTAGGCAGTGGAAAATCATCCTTAGGGCATGCTCTGTTCACATCCCTAAAGTCCGTGCACACTCTGATGGAACCATCTGGTTTGGAAATAGGTATAATGTTGGAAATCCACTCAGCGTAGTCTATGACACGGATGAATCCAGCTTTTAGGAGTTTTTCTAGTTCTGCTTTGACTAAGAGTGCAACATGAGGATGCATCTTTCTCAATTTTTGTTTGATTGGTTTTACTCCGGGAGCAATGGATAGATGGTGCATAATGAGATTGGGATCCAATCCTGGCATATCTGAATACTTCCATGCAAAGTTGATTTTTTTCTCTGATAAGAAGGTAGTGAAGTTCTGTTTCTCTTCGTCTGATAAAGATTGTGTTACATGTACCAATTGTGGTTCCTCTGTTGTACCCAAATTGATGGATTGAGTTGGCTCAATTAGAACTGGAGATCTATCCTGTAAATGACTTGGAAGGACATCAAATATCTCATCCTTAGGCACCTCAGAGAGGTTTTCACCTTCAGATACGTCTTTTCTTTTTACTTTTGTCGGTTTTGAGACTGCCACAAAGTGGTTTTCACCCTCAGAACTCTTTTTCTTTTTCTTTTTACTCTTGTTTTTCTGACTAAGATATTTGATGTCCGACTCGGTCATGCTGACGCTCAGTTCATTGATGGAAGTACTCATAGGCTCAACGGCATTGAGGTAGCAGGCAAGGGCATAGTCATTTGGGAAGGTATACATACCATGGTTTGGGTTTGTGGAAGTTTGGTCGATAAGATCAGGGCGTTGGATAGTCAAAGCGGGAAAGGCTTGGGATATGGTGTTCACGGATGTGGATATGTCATCATTGGTCCTAACCCGACGCTCAAGTTCAAAGGTGATATTACAGCTCAAAATGTTCAATTCGTGAATAGGCTCAACGTCATCATGGGAGTCCTCTTAAGCCATAGGTGGATCAGACACGTTAAGTTCATTGTTTTGCTCTAGACTTACGTTGGGTTGAGAGACATATTGGTGAATAACATCAATAGATTTCTCTGTTATAAGCTCATCTTCTTCTGGAATGGCACCCCATTCATAATCATTTGACTCATCTTCTGATTCAGAATCTCTAGGAAATCTTAGAAAATGTGTGAAATCAGGATGAATACCCCAAGAAGGATTACCCTCAGTCTCTGACTTGAATTCATATTCATGGGAATCAATGTCAGAATAACTACCCCCTGCTTCTTGATCAGTTTGCTCGCCTTCGAGATTAGCTGGTTCTTATGGTGCAACCATCTCTTGTGCTACAGTAGGTTCTTGTGTTTCTACTACATTAATTCTTTTGATAGGATCATCTGTATCATCATGAAGATCTTTGATCTCTTTAGGCCATTTTTCATAGGGGATAAGCTCAGAGCTATCTGAATCATCATCAGAGGGTTCTGTTTCTTCTTTCTTAAGAAGGGGTTCTCCTGGTGCAATTTGTTCTATGACATGAGAACAACCACCTCTGAGATGATAGGGTTTCTTCTTAAACCCTATGCCACCAGTATCTTTTTTGTCTCTACCAATATGTGAAATGGGTGTCACAAGACCCTTTCCCCTGATTCCTAGAGGTCCCTGACCGGAATATCCCATCTTGGCTATCAATTTGTTTCCTGGACCATATGAATTAGAAGGGATTGTAGGTGCTATATATTCACTAGGTTGAACAATTTTGGATTCAGAATCATCTTTGTATAGCCATGCAAGCACAGCTTCATCTTCTTCAAATTCTTGTTTGGATACTTGCTCCACCACAAAATGTCTTTTGTATGCTTCCATAGGTTCCTTAGGTTCTGATTTAGAGTGCTTCAAGGATTGGCCATACGACTTAGGTGAGATTGGGAGAGATGTCAGAGACAAGACTGGCTCTATAGTGTATTCTCCCATCCCATTTTCTTTTATATTGATATCTTTAGCAATGTCATCCACATTAGATGTGGAAGCGACATTTTGTTGCTTGATGAAAGATTCTCTGTTGTTGGGAACAAGCTTATCGGCACTTTCCTTCAATGTATTGCAAGTTGTATTCAGATCTACTGGGATAGTAACTTCCACTCCTTCATAGGGAAATTTCAAGCATTGATGATACGTAGAAGGAATGGCTTGCATTTCATGGATCCAGGGTCTCCCTAGAAGGATATTATAAGCCAATGGTAGATCGAGCACCTGACATGTGGTATCTTTGATGACTGGACCCACTCGGATGGGTAAGACAATGGTGCCCTTAGAAGATCTTTCCTATTCATCATAGGCCTTTATAGTGATCTTCTTTCGAGGATCAATAGCCACCTCTGAGAATCCCAACTGTGTGATTAAGTTGTAAGAACAAATGTTGAGGCCTGCACCCCCATCTATCAACACACGTTTGACGCGACGGTTCTGGATCAAGACTTCTATGTGTAAGGGCTGATTGTGTGGGTGACTCAAAGAGTTGTCATCTTCCTCTAAAAAGGGGATATATTGCGGAGACGTTAGATGACCAACCATAGTCTGGAACCTGTCTAGATCTAGATCATCAGGAACATTAGAGCTGAGCAAAGCTTTGTCTAGGATATCTCTGTGAGCTGGAGATATTCAAAGTAACTCAAGCATGGAGATTTTGGCATTGGTGTGCTGGAGTTGTTGGACGATGCTATAAGATGTAGGTCTGGTATCCTTTGGATTGGAAGATTTTGAGGCAACCTTCTGTTGAGAAGCAGATGTGAGATTGAAAGGTATCTTAGGGACATTAGATGAACTTGGTGTTTGTCCTTTCAGATGAGTCTGAGCTTATGATCTGGTAATTGCATTAGCTGAGGAATGATTTCTATCTCTTCGTACAATTGTGATGACATTGCAGCTTTCAGAGAGACATGGTTCAACCATATTGATGACAGCATTGTTTCCAGGGTAGGCATAGTTGACTTTTGCCCCCATGTTAGGCTGGGAAGTGGAAACTCCTTTGCCATGTTGTGGAAATGGTTCTGTAAATGCTGTGTGATCATTATTGCTGGTAGGATTATCGATCATGATATCCCCTTGATCTATCAAGTCTTGAATGGTATGCCTCAAGTGAAAGCATCCATTAGTTTTGTGACCTTTAGTCCGATGGAAAGCACAGAATTCATTATCTTTCCACCAATATGGTTTTGGATCCGGATCAGGTTTTCAGATTGGTGGTAAAGAGATCATGTTATTAGCTATCAGGGTCCTCAGAGCAGATTCCAAAGATTCTCCCAGGGGAGTAAACTTTCATTTATTATCCCATCGTTTGAATGACTTCTTTGGAGATGGTTCAGCAGATTTTTGCTCTGAAGCTTCAATGGCTTTGGTGACAAGGGTGAGATTATAGGCCGGTGCCTTTGATGGGGTGTGGATAGTGTCAACAACACCGTCAGAGATGATACCTTTGTTTCTATTCCAGCTCTTGTTTTTATCTTTTGAGCTAGATCCAGATTCAGACTTGTCCTTTTGAAGTGTGATTTCTCCTTTCTTGACAAGTACTTTCTCAATCTTAATTGCATTATCCACCATTTTATCAAAAGATACATGATCTTGCATTTGTAATGGATAGTTGAGCTCTGGAACAAGGTTATTGATAAAGATTTCAAGTTTCTCCATTTCGGGAATTGGTCTAGCATATAGAGAAAACTTCTTTCGCCACCTCTTGAGGAAAGTTAGGAATGATTCCCCTGGATATTGCTTGAGGTTACAGATATCGATCATGGTAATCGAATGTTGAATATTGTAGGAATATTGTTGATAGAACAATTTAATCAATTCCTCAAAATTTTTGATCGTAGAAGGTAATCTTGAAAACCACTGAATGGATGCTCCTCCCAAGGATCTAGGAAAAAGATGTATTAGATAAGTCGGTTCATGCATGAATTCCATGGATTGCGTACAGAACTCTCTGACATGATCTTGAGGATCAGAGTGTCCATCATATTTGTCATACTTTGGTATCTCCACTCTTTTTGGGAATGGTGGCATATACAAGTTTTTGTCGAACGGGAAAGGACATAGGGCCTCCATGGAGAACTCCTTGGGTTCCTTCTCCTTCTTAAGATTGTTAAATTCAACTTGTATAGCGTGCATCTATTTTGTCATAGCTGTGAGTGGAGTTTCTTCCTCATGTGTGATTATATCATCAACGTTAAAGTTGGGAGGAAGCTTAGCCCCTTCCTGGGCTAATTGTAAAAAGTATGCCTCTCTATCCACTTTCAAGAAATGGCTCATCATTCTCTTGAATTCATCGTCATTCTGACATCGATGGATTTCAGAGGGGGTAGGTTCTTGGTTAGCATTATGTTGAGAATGGTGTCCCTGGGATCCTCCTCCTAGAGAATCATGGTTTGTCCCTGCTTGAGACATGGTAGGAGTCTTTGGGCTCCCTGGAACAGATTGAGGAGGAGTTTGCTGATTACCTCTGTGAGTTGATAAAGGAGGTATGTAACCAGTTTTCAATCGAAAGTTACCGAGACCGTCATCTTCATAGATACCTGACTTGATGAGTTGTTCCAGAGTTGGACCCGGGGTATTGGTCAAAAGTAAGTTCTGAGATGTTTCTTCTGATTTCTTGTGTGAAGAAGCTCTGGTCTCCACCATTAACTTTGAATGAAACAAAAAAAAAGGATGAAGACAACTGAAGAACAATTTGATTCAAAAAAATCGGATGACGCAACCTTGTCAAGATTATGATAGTTTTGAAGATCTAATGAGATGTGGGTGAAGGAAACTGTGCCCTGGATGTATGGGATAGATCACCCAAAAGATAGCGGACACGAGTTCTCAACACTTAGTCTATTTTTGAAGATTGATTGAAGATTGATAGTTATGACAAGGTTTTGACACGAGATAAAAAGGACTCAAATTGATCAAACAGAAGACTAGATCGGATTCAAAAGATCAAACTCAGAAAATGGTAGAATGCTCAATAGCTACTACTCTGTTCCTGACACAATGATATTTTTGACAGATTCTGGAACTAGGCTGAAAACATTGGATATCTTGAAATTTGACAATTTCTGACAACTTTCTCAAATTTTTCCAAACGATACTCTGCAGACTCGTATGACAGTGGGTAGTCTATGAAATGATAGTTGCTAAACTCGTACGACAGTTGGGTAGTACTGAAATGACACTTGACAAAACTCGTACAACTTTTGACTTCCTGAAATGACTTTTGACTCCAGAAATATTTTACGTCAATTTTTGCAAAATTTAAGGTCTTCAGTTTTGGATTGTTTGCAAATTGTACTGTCCAGATTTTGAAGGTTATATCAGATTTGATCATTTTTAATAGCCAAGTAGATAAATAAGCACGCAGAAGAGCAAGCAAGTGATTCCAAGCACGTCTGAAAACAATGAACAAGGGCAAAAGCAACCTTGCGCATGAACAATCAAGTGACCAAATTGTGCTAATCCCTGAGAGTACTAATTGTGTATGTTCTGAAAAGTTTTGCAATAACACACATATACCTGAGAATGAAAAATTGGCCTCTCTAGGGTTTTTAGTAATGGTTTGACTCTGCAACTTTTATGATTCAAAGGGGTGAACTCCAATCCCGGCGCACCAGGGTTTTGACACAGTCTGAGAACTTAATCTTCAAGAGCTGCTAGGGAGATCTGACAACCCAACAATGAACCATACCCGTGGAGATTTCTTCCACAAGGACATTTATATAGCGGCTGTCACTACCATGGTGAAAATGGCTATTACCGCTTGAGGTTTCGTCAACGCAGTTTTCCCTGTGAAGGGATTGTCCGCTATGGTTAACCCTCTCTAAAGATGACTCACAATAATATACCACAAGGGGACTTGGCTCCAGATTCAAGGTTTTGACACCTCTTCACTTTTAACCCAAACAAAACAAGGAGATTAATCCGACACGCTAAGACAAAGTTTTGTTCCACCAAGGTCTGTGATATCAACTCCATGTGATCTATCAACCTCTTCGAGGAGAGGATGTATCAATCAATAAGAGAAGACACACTAACCAATTTTGATTCACCAAAGCTCATGATATCAACCCTACGTGATCTATCAACCTCTCCGGAGAGAGAATGTGTCGATCAATAAGAGAAGACTCACTAACCAAGTTGAATGTGAAATGCACTAAGTATCCTCCCTACCTACAAGGATTCCGTTGTCAAGGAAGGATTTCGCTAGGAATCCAATCTCTCAAGAATCACGAATAGTGTTCATAGGGCCTAATTACTATGTGAGCACAGATATATTCCCGAAAGTAAATCTACCAAAAGTACCCAAAAAGTAGAAAGAGGAACACTTAACGCTTAAAGTGAATATGAGATGAGTCCACAAGGTGGAACACTTAACACCTCACACAAGCTGAAAACGAGTCCCCAACTTAGAAAATAAGTGAGTTCCTAAAAGCACAAAAGGGTTGCCAAGTGGAACATTTAACACTTCTATCCTGTTGACCCCTCCCCTTTATGGCGTTGAGATTGCAACCACGGGGCAGAAATGAGGGGCCGGTGGATTAGCGAGTCCAATAACCCAAGATAGAAATCAAGATCAATCACAAGTATTCTAAGACTACTTAATGAATCCTTAAGGGTTCACAACCTAGTATCAATTATGCAAGTGTGTAGAAATAGATCAAAAGCATGAAAAGATGCACACAAGCTTGACACATAAGAGATTTATTTTAAGTCCCAAATAAAAATATTATTAGATGAAGGAGAATACCTGAGATCCTTGCAATGCGCTTAGTAGATTTTACTTGATTTTTAGCAATTTTTCTTGAGCTTTTCCATGCAAGCAAGTGACGAACTCTCCAACAAGCAAACAAGCAAACAAGATATGCAAAATATATTCAACTTATGAAAACCATAGGGTTAGCTCTAAAAATCAATTATTATCAGTAATAATAACCAGTAATCAACCCAAATGACAACTCATATCATTCATTGAACCATGTAAAAAAATAAGTGCATACCCATCACAAAACTTTATTTTTTTTGCTGCATTTGACCTAGTCAACAAGATCTAATTTTTTTGATATGATTTTGGCCACAAAAATAGAAATTCAGAATAGAGACCCCTACTAAAAAATAGAGAGCTTTCCAAAAATATAAAAATTTTAGAAAAATCTCTTCATTTGTGCCCTAGAGACCCATTTTATCAAAATAGGCCAGTTTTTGTAAATTGACTATTTGAGCTATGATATCATGTCCAAATTTAAAACACAAAGAATGGACCCCCTGTAAAATTTAAAGAGGTTTCTGAAACTATAAAAATTTTCAAAAAATATGCTGATTTGCGTCAGATATTAATTTTTTTTGGAATTTCAAGAAAAAATTATTAAAAATTCAAAACATCTCAGAAAATTCTAAATTTTTTACTGTAGCTTCCCTGACATGTCACCAACCTGTAAAAAAAATTTCAACCAAAATTACAAGCCTTTTGGGAGATAAAATTAAATCTTTAAAACTTTGGGGTTTTAGCTCTCAAAAAAATCAAAACCAGCATGCAAAGGTGGGTTGCCCCATGGTGGGCGCTAGAAATGTGTGTGTGAAAATTGTACCTGATCTGTGGACACAACACTCAGTAAAACATTAGAGGTTAGCTATAATCAAAATCGTGCAAAATTGAAAGCTATCTAACCAAGCGATTTACTGCCTTCTAATAGGTGCGAGATTAATGTTCTCAGATTGTAATCGAGATCAGTGACCTAGACGACACCTAAACGAAGGATTTGAATGCAATTCTAGATATGGAATAAATGTAATTAATCTATATTTTTGATATTTTATGATGCAATAAGAATGATAAATTGATATGATATGAATGCTATTGAAAACTGATATGCTATGCTAATCTAATAATGATATGAAATATGAATGCAAAAATAAGATTGATCTCACAAAGATGTCGATTCGCAAGAGCTTTGATTCTTCAATTCCAATTCTCCAGCGTGATTGTGCAAAATATGAGATGATTTATGAAGAGCCGAGCCTTGTTTTTATAGAAATCCAGGGCTTTGGAGGTGCATGGAAGAAAGCCATAAATCACTCAAATAACTCAACTTGATTTTTGAGTTATTTTTAAATAAAAGATAATTAACTCACAAAAACATGCAAAAGCTAAGTTTTAACTCAAAATAGAGTTTAGCTTTAATTGATAATTGATAGTTGTCTGCTTTTATGATTGTGCATGTTTTATTTATGAATTAATTTAATGATAAAGTGATTTATTTCCAACTTAACTGCTTTTAAAAATAAAACAATTGATTTATGGGTTAATCAATTATTTAATCAAACTTTTATTAAAAACTATATTATTAAATAATGACAACTTGCTTTAATTAATTAAATAAGAATTTAATCAATTATTCATATGATATTAGATTTATTGTCAAAATTAAATAATACAATTAATAATAGATATAATTAAATTTAATTACACAATTAAGTGGCAAATATTAAATCTAATTAATTAAATATGAAAATATTCAATTAATCAAACTTTAGGATAAATGTGATTTATTGCCAAATAATTATAAAATTAAAGATAATTAAGATAATTAGGAATATTACTAGGAATATTCCCCGATGCAAAATTTAAGATAATCAATTAGATTTGATGATGTTTAGATGTGCCTTAGATTAGGACTTTGATGTCGATTTTGTTCGATTTGTCGATGTAGGAGGTTAATGAACTTATAGCCCATTTTTGGGGTATTACAAATATTAACTTCTTCATTATAGATATCAGTATATTTACATGATACAGGTGTAAGGAAAAATGTGGTATGCTTATAATCATTTTTGTAATAACTTCTTAGACCAAGCCTGCTACTAAATTGTTAAAAATCTTGTTATAGTTAATGTCATACTAAACATAGAGAGCCTAAACATCAAACTATAAGACATCAAAATTACATATCATACTAGAAATTATCACTAAAAAGATTACTGAGCCAGTTTAATCATCCACAATGATCCTCTTTCCTTTGCAGTCTTCTTCCTTATTCTTTCCTCGATGCTCATTCAGAAAACTTTCCCCTACCATGAGGGTCACATTCTAAACCTCAATTACCTCATCTCTAGTTTCTAGTCGTTCCTCTTATAGATAAGCCATGGACCAGTTATGGATATTGGGTCTTTTCACATAAAACATATACTTAGGAAATTCAATTTATGAGCAATTACCCCTTTCCTTTCCTCATAGACCTCCCAATCCTCTATGAAGACAATGTGATATCTTGGGATTGACTTAACCCTGATGATGAAGCGGTCATAGTTCATGGGTAATGGAATAGTTAGGTCATTGTTGATATTAACCAAGAACCTTCCTAAGCCAAGCATAATATCTTTCTTAAAGACATTCCTACACAACTACTCAACCAACTCCCTATATTTTTTAAAATGTAGGGAAATAGCGACAAACATGGTAGGTATTATGCGTTCACCCTATACCTATCCTCACTAAAAATATAGTCATCTCCCAAGATTCTCCTTACTTCCCTAATCACAAGATCATGAGGAAACACAATAAGTAGTTTCAGTCTATCTATCGTGGCCTATCCATCAAAGGCTATTTACCTATTTCTACCACCCAACTATCCATGGAAAAGGATGGCTCAATAAAAATATTTCTACTATACAATTTACATGTAGGTGAATAAGTATTAATATCAGTTTAGGGCCTAGAAAGTTCCTAAACCCATCGTGTAATATTTCCCTAAAGTTATCTTTACTATGATTAACAAATAATCATTAATGAATCCCTCAAGTCTACTTATTAATGATTTGATCAGGGTGTATGCATATTCAAATTATTTAATTATTGCCACTTGGTCCTTTGATTACACATGTTGATTTTATTATTAGTCTAGTGCTTTCACAAAATAACACCCCCTACATCCAGTAAACCTAAACTTATATGCCAGCTGAAATAAGATTGCAAGTGTTATCCCATCTAATATTGAACTTCAAAAAGGTAATGACTATAATTCATAACCATTCCATTTTTCAATAATGATAAGTGAGGTACTTATATCTCTATGATAATCCTTAAATTCATTTTTATATTTTCTCGGATTACCCCATCACTATAGAATTATTTTAATTAACAGACTTTGTGGAGTTCTTCCTTCCAATTTATGATCATATTATTCATATATTTGTTAGTCTCATATTTTCTTGATGATATTTCCACCTGCCCCTTTATTGGCTAATTTATTCACATATGTATTACCCTCTCTATAAATATGGTTCATGGTTATCTCTTTAAAGTAATCTAATAGGTCTAAGGCTCTTCCAAATCTTTCTGTTAACTTCTAGTTTGGATTATTCTTGGTTCTCAATGCATTGACGATGATTTGGGAATCACCTTCTATTACTAGCTTGTCTACTCCCGAATCTTTACATATTAGCAAGCCTTCAATTAATGCTTCTAGTTCTACTATTGTAGTGCCCACCCATAGTTTATTTTTCCAAACTCTTTTAGGCCACTTTTATGCATGTATTAATTATTTCAGTGATATTTGGATTATTGATTTGATTTATTATGAGCTTTTGGATAATGTGTTATATCATGTGTTTATAGTTAGAAGAGTATGGTTATTCTCATGTCAATTTAAATGCTTATGATGATGTATATGTTATGGTTATTTCATGATGGTAATCTATATGTTAGGATGTTATTCACATTTATAATTTTACTAACCCCATACTTGCATGTGTGTGGTTGGCGTGTATGTTTTATATTTCTGTTTGATGTGCCTGATGTGGTTGAGGGAAAAAGTCATAGTTACTTGCTTGTGAGATCCACATGATTGACCGATTCCCACCATTGTCTATTATATATTTATACATATATGTACATGCTTGTCTTTTATGCATGATTTCAAGTACCAGGTATCAACTTCCCTAAATTGTCAGGATGAGCATGCCCTATCGCAAAATCTCAAATGGAAAGAGAGGGGAGATAACATACAAGTCCAATCCCAACCCAAGCCATTTATTGTCCTGAATTAAGGGACAAGTTTTTGATTGAGTTTCCTATCTAAATTCGTCGAGGTGACATGAATTTGTGAACCTTTCCCTTAGTATGAATTTGGTGTTTTTGGTTTAGTCAGTTATTTCTCATGTTGTCTTGTTGAGTGGTTTAATGTGATTTTATGTTATTATGGTTAAATGATTTATGGGTTTGATTATGTGAATAAATAATTAAATCTTATTAAATATAAAAATATTAATATGAGAGTATTTAATTAATGAGAATTAATTAAATATATTATTTAATTAAAAAGACTTAATTTAAAAAGTCCATTTTTGTGAAAACAATATTTAATTAATTATTAAATCTAAAATTGAAATTAAAAAAAACATAATTAATGAATTAATATTTAATTATCAATTTTATAATTTTATTAATATGTTAAAAAATTATTATTATTTTGATTACTAGAAAAAATAGGTTTTGAAGGGGCCTCGAAACCCTTTACAAAGCTAGTAGCAAAAGATCGAAAGAAGAGAACACAACAAAAAGAGACAACAACAATGATCGGTCCATAGAAGGGCTACAAGGGCATCAACAGAAAAACTAGCACAAAAACACTAGCCCGAAAACCAAAAAACCAGCATGGGATCCAATCTAGATGACCGAGTACATAATCCCAGCTTTTTCATCAAGAGTCTTCTCCATTTTGGCCTGGATATTGTCCATCCGATCAATGACACGTTTCAACTCATCAACATTTTTCTTCGGAACAAGAGACTTCTTCTTGGTACTCCCATGAGTTCTGGTGCTGGGACTACTTGTAGCCTCCGGTGAATCATTCTTTTGATCACTATCCTCCTCAGGACCATTGTCCAGCATATTAACCATGGCCTTGAGATTGATATTGGACACTTTCATGTCATCCTTGCTATGCTAGAGAATGTCAATGATGGTGCTCTCCATATTGTCCATTCTTTTTTGAATCTCAGAAGAAGAAGAATTAGGGTTAGTATTACCCTCCTTGAGATATGTGTCCACTTTCTCCTAAAGGCTAGCATTCTTCACTTCAAGTTTCCTGCACTTCAGATTAAGCCTTTTAATCTCATGGAAGCACCACTTATTAAATTTGAAGGAGTATAAAGCTTCAACTTTAGCTGTCTATAGGGCCCCGATAGTAACTTCCTCTTTATCATTAAAGTCCTTAAAGATCAGCTTAATAGAGGATTCTTTGATTCTCCTTTCACTAGAATACTTGCTACCATCATGGATGTTCTCCTGAGAGTCTTGAGAAATAGGTACATCATGCCTCATACAAGCTACAAAATCATCTAGAACGGGGACCTCCTCTTTGTGAAAATCTCTGTTAGCATTATGCTTCTTGGCATACTGAAGAGTAGTATCCACCAAATCTTCCAGGCTACGAGAATTGTGAGCCATTGCTTCTTCAAAATTTAAGCATCCTGTAGTTTTACCTTTTAGATTGGCCTTGACCCTCGTATCCTTGTCACCCAAATCCTCCTTTTCCATATTTTTTGAAACAGAGTCAATCTCCCTGTTTTGAGAGTCATCAGTATTCTTCTGGTGGGAGCCTTCCTTAGTTTGATTTTTAGTCTTTGCCTCCTTCTCAATGTTCTTATTAGAACCCTTATTTTTATTCTCCTTATTTCCACCCTCATCCTGGGGAATGGAATTATTAATAAATTGTTAATAAATTATTAATATGCAATTAAAGTTGCACATTCAGTTTAATAAAATTGAATTAGGAATTTAAATTTAAAGTTAAGTTAAGAGTTTTTTATTAAGGTAACAATAGGTTTTGAAGGGACCCCAAAACCCTTTAACAAAGAAAACACTTAAGATAGAACATTAAAAGCTCCCAAACCGAAACAAACCAGCCAAAACAAAAGGCAAGAAGCCCTTACCCCAAACCAAGAACACTGCAAAAATAAAACATTGAGAATCAATATTCCAAAGGAGATAGCAACAAATGCTATCCATTAGTCCCCTTCTTGTGGGATCTAAGGGTCATGTCAAAAGAAGAGGAGGATCTCTTTGATTGTTTACCTTTAACAATGATCCAACCATGTTCAACTCTTGTAGCCTTATCCTGCCAGCACAATGAATTCAAGATAGCAGATCCAACACCTAGCAAAGGTGTTGGACCTGCCAACATGACATTCGGCACAAAGCCAGAATTGGTTCCACTAAGTGGGACAAGAGATCCAAAACCCTCAGCAACTAGATCACCTACAGAGTCGGCTAAAGCAACAACCACATAACCGCTAGCAAAGAGCTTGACATCAACCAACAAAGAAAGAGTAGATCCATGATCAACAATATGATTAGAACTAGCATCATCAGCAATCCCAGTAGGATCAATAAGAGGCAAAATAGGGTGTGAACTTTTTACTTCTATAAGAGGTACCTGAGATCCCAAAACAGGAGCAGACTCCTTCAAAACCTGAGAGGAATTTTTCATAACTGTATAATGTTGGATGGAAGCACCCTTCCACCAAGTATGAGAGAATTTATTCTTTTTAAAATTAGTGTTGCAATGAGTAGAAATATGACCTATCTTAATATATTTTATGCACCTAAAAGGGATACCCTCATAGTCCAGTTGTTGAGTCCAAGATCCCTTAGATGATTCAATTTTCATTTCAGCTGGAAGACCCCGCGTGGTATCAATATCTACCAGAATGCGGGCAAGGGTAGAATGGTAAATATTAGAAGAGTCATGATCCACTATCAAGAACTCCCCCAAAGCCTCCCCCACTTCCTCAAGGATGGAATTGTGCCAAAGATGAAGGGGGAGATTAGGGAGCTTAATCCAAATAGGTATCTTGTTGAAGAATTCAGTTGAAGGGTTAAAATCAGGGTGCCAAGGTTTAACCATAAGCAAAAAATTATCCTCCTCCCAGCTAAAGAAATCTTCACACAAGATCTTAGATCTATCCTTAGCTTTATCAAATTTGGCTACAAAGAATGCTTTAGTTAAAGGAAAAATATGAACATTATATGTTATTATTGGTTCCCATCTTCGGGACACCCTATCATGCAGTTGGGGGAGACTGGGCCAGAATCCCCGAAAAAGGCATATCAGAGCATGATCCTTAAAGACCTCAGATCTATTTTCCAAGTCCCCTTCAGCAAGACTAGAAAGATTGACACAAAGAGAACCACTTACAGGAATCAGAGCAATAGAAGGTGCACTACCAGAAGAAACCCTAGGCCCATTGAGAGCTTTGGTATCATCCTTAGCGTAAGAGCCCGCCATGATATGATCTCTAGCAGAGGCGGAGGCAGACATACGAGAGGCAACAACAACCTTAGGGGAAACTGGACCAATAGTTGGAGAAAATGAGTGAGCCCACAAACCAGAGGAGCCTGGGATAACATCCATAGAGAGTCCACTCCCATACATAGGCGCGACAAGAGAACAAGCTGACAAGGAAACTTTAGCAAACCATGAACCCCCGTTCTTGTCTGCAGGCGCAAGCACCCTGGCGTTTGAAAAGTTGAGTTAAGAGTTGATAATTGAAAAGTGCATATTTAATTATTAAAATTATAATTAATCATGCAACAGAATTTGATAAAAATAAGGTTAGGAAGTTGAGTTCTAATTTTATGATTGGGAGTTGCATGTTGAGTTTGGTATGTTGGTTTTTCATTATTAGAAATTATTTTAGCCATTATTCTCAACATAGGTTTGGAGGAGATGAGGTTTTGGAGAAAATTGCTTCGATTGTTTGAGGAATTGTTTTCAAAGCTTAGGAGTAATTTGGAATCTTCGAGTCTTCAATTTGGCCATTGTTGTTTCAGATCTTCTCGTGAATTTTTAGGTAGGGTTTGAAAAAACCATGTTAATTTTCTTTTGAAAAGATTGTCTGCGTTGTGTTTGGAATGTTTGTGGAATCCTGATTTTGATATTGCTTGATCTCCCATTATTTTGGTTTGATTTGGTTATTAAAACTTTGTGGGAAAAAATTCCTAATAAACCTAGATCTAGAATGTTTTATGATTTAAAATTTAAGAAATTATGCCTCATGAAACCCTAGGTTGTTCTTCGCAAAAATCTACATGCTTTGGTCTTAGAAAATCACATTTCCTTTATTAGTTTAATTTTGATTTAATATATATATACATGAGAGATATTTTGTGTAAACCCTAGGAATTTAGTTGGAAAAACAATAAGAAAACTTAAAAGTGAATCAGTTAGGGTTTGATTAGAAATTTGCATGTAGCCCTTGAAATTGAAATCAAATAAAAAAATAAATTAAATTGAAGATTTGAATAATTTAAGCTTCTATAATTGTTAATAGATTAAATTTGAAATTTTTTTAAAAAGAAGAAAAAGTGTTCTTTGGTTTGCGTTAGAGAAATTAAAAATTAAAAATAAAAATAATAATAAAAAAATATTAAATAGGGGTGGGGACCCCCACCCCCCCAACACGCAAGCAAAGCTTGCGGCCTGCAAGACTTGCGGACGGTGTCGCAAGGCTTGCGGGGACCGCAAGGCTTACGACCACCGCAAGACTTGCGATGGGGCTACAAGGGGAGGGGGAGGGGGTTGTCACGGGTGCACCCCCCTGTGACCCCATGATAAATATTATTTTATGTTTTTTTAATATATTTTAAATTTATTTCAATTAAAATAGAAATTAATAATATTTGTTATTAATTTTAAATTAAATTTATTTTAATATTAATTAATAAATATTAATGTTTAATAATTAATTTAGTATTAATATTTGGTAGTTAATATTATTAATTAATAATTATGTGATTGTTAATGTTACTTTTATATTATCGATAATGTTAAATGGTATATATATATCGTATAATTACTAAATGGGTTTGATATTTTATTAAAAAGGATTTATTTTGTAAAATAAACTTGAGATTTTGGTTAATTAAATTCTAAGGGATATTTTAATTTTTGTATTGATTATGTATATCAAACCAATTGTTTGGGAATTTTTATGAATTATTAGGGATTGGTGATTTCATTGGATTAAGGAAAGAGGTTGGCTTTTAGATTTGTAAACCAGAGGCTCGAAGTTATTGTTGTTGTTGCATATGCGATTTCTTGCATGTATCATATGAGTCATGTTATTATCTTGGTCTTTCTTTTATCCGACCTTGTTAGGGTTTGGAGTACATAGGTTGTTGTGAACTCTTTTAAGATTATATTGATGATGTGATGGTTTAGAAAACCAGTTTATGTTCCTTGGTAATTTTCAAAATTGAGTGAGCATCAGTTACACCTTGTGGTATTATTTTGGATGTATATGCCTAGGTAGGTTAACTAAGTGTATAGGTGGGGAGTGGCTTGCAATAGGCGTTGGGGCCTGTAAGTGGCTACTAGGACAACTTATTGCAAGTGACTTGATAAAGTGATAACATAATAAAATCTACTAGTATAGAAACATTAATAAGATGTTTGTGTTCCTCACCCATGCCTTGAGTGCTAGTATAGGCTAGGATGGTTTGTGAGATGATGCTTGTCGCATGCGTGGTCTTGGATATAACATAGTTGGTACCTCATCTGTATGAGAGGATTACTGATACCACATAGAGTCACTAGGGTGTCGGGGTCTTGAGAGACTGCCAGGATAACACAAGAGTTGGCTCATGTGATGACACTTCCCCACATGCATCTTAGGTTTCCTACATGTGTTGGTTGCCTCTGGTTGGGTATGTTTTACCTTTGTTATCCTATTGTACCTTTTGCAATAGAGAGCTTTTAGGATCCCTTTCTTAGTTTGTACTATGATTGATTTATGTGTTTTTTGATCCGAGTGAATTTTTTTGTTATCTCCTCAGCATGATGGGAGTGGACCATTTAGGTTCCACGAGGTCGGGTAGTAGTGATTCTTTTACCATTTGAGATTCCAACGTTCGTGTACTAGTGTTGGATGATCCTTGTAGCAGTTGTAACTTCTTGTTCATCATTGTTGGAGATGTATTCTCATCTTCCTTATATTATGTTCTTGTATCATTGTATCAATTATTTTGGAGATATCCTATTGTAATTTATATTGGATTATTATTACATATCATGAGACATGTGCAGTAGATGTGGGTTATCATGTATACCTTGTGGTATCAGTTGTATCTATATTTCATGTATATGATGATGTACTTATTTACATTATGTGGAGACTTTGTATGATTGTTGTATTAAGTACATTAATTAATATTTATGTAATCTACATCAAGGAACCCTTGAGATTTGTAATCTATTTTTGAGTTATACTTGTATGCATGAGTTGTAATTATATTGTATTACTTATGTATTATTAAACATTGTCATTGTGTAAATTCTTAAGAAGAAAATTTGTAAACTTAGTACCATGTTTAGGTTAATTTCTCTTAGGTTCCCTGGTGGGGCATTACAACTATATTATTAGAAGTGTTCCCAATTGGTTTTTCAATTCTTGTGCAAATTGATCCATCCCAATGGTGGACAATGCAACCTATCCCAGTAATATTGAGATTTATCCTTGAGGCTCCATCAAAGTTTAAGATATGCCATCCACACTCTAGTTTTTGCCAAGTACACTACTTTCTTCTTAGTTCTCTCTCTTTCCCTCATTTTCCATATTGAGGAGGAATCTTAAGACCGGTCCATAACTTCCTAATTCTTCTATCCCATTATGAGAATGGACCCTCTTCTAATTTCTCATCTCTTACTCTATTATTTACTACTTCAATTATTACTGCTTCTATCTTATTACATAAGTTGTCCACTTCTATTGTTTTTCTTGAAAGATTCATCTATTTCTCTCTTTCCAAATCTCCCAGACCATTATGGATGGTGTTATCTTCCATAAAATGCTAAATAGACTTTCCTTGTAGATCATAGGCCACCCTTTTAATCTATCCATCAAATCATTTTGTAATGTTGACTTCCATCCTAATCTTTTCCTTAGCCAACTCCACCATTCATAAGAGTAAGGGTAGTTCAACAGTAAGCGGTCAACCATTTCTTCCTCACTTTTTCATAAAGGACACCTTGAGGGTCCTTTAAAACCAATCTTTTTGAACCAATTAGCAATTAGAATCCTTTTGATGCAGGAGCATCCTGGGTGTAAGAGAAATCTTGCATCACCCAAAAATATTTCTATTTTTTGAATTCAATAAGGGCTATAGATAAAGGAGAAATAAGTAGTGCTGAAGCTGAGGATTTTGCAGAACACTTGAAGAACATCCATGGGGAGGTGAGGAAGCATATTACCAAGATGAACGCACAGTATAAGGCTAAGGCAGATGAGAAAAGGAGGTATAAGGAATTTCAGGTTGGAGATGAAGTCATGGTTCATTTGCGGAAGGAGCGGTTTCCAGTTGGTACATATAACAAGCTGAAAATGAAGAAGTTTGGACCATGTAAGATACTGAAGAAACATGATTCAAGAAACGCATATGAGGTAGAATTGCCTACTGAGCTAAATATTTAACCAGTGTTTAACATTTCAGATTTGACAGAGTATCATGAAGGAGGTGTTGAAGATGAGATCACAGCAGCACAGTGGAGTATTCCAGCAACTAGTTCAGACACTAAGGAGATCGAAGATATACTGGACAGTCGTGTTGGCAGAAGCACAAGGAACAAGACATATGAAGAATATCTGGTCAAGTGGAAAGGATGACCTATTGAAGATTCATCATGGCTAACAAGGGTGGAGGTTAACCGTCTTGGTTTTCCTCTGCACACCTGAGTCGTGACAGGGTCACTTCTCAAATTACCCTGGGTGTTTGATGCAGGAGCATCTTGGGTGTAAGAGCAATCTTGCATCACCCAAAAACATTTCTATTTTTTGAATTCAATAAGGGCTATCTTGTGCAGAGCTGCTATTTATGGAAAGTTACTATTTTTGGTAATTTTTGTATATGCTCAGAATGATCTGATTTCTTTCTTGGAGGTTCATTTTGGTCATATAAGTCTGCCAGTAAAGTTTCATTGCCAGATCAAGTGTATATTGGAAGATATTGAAGATTTTCGGTATTGGCAGCAGGGGACAGAAACTTTGAACTCAGTTTTGAAGGCTTTAGAGGCCCCGGATGAGGTCGAATTTTGGGCTGAATGAACCTTGCTTGATTCATGTGTTGTAGAGCTCCTCGCGCCCTTTCTAAAATGGGGTTACAATAGTCAATCGGGTCAACTGGTGATGACTTATGGTCTTCGGAAGTTGGGTCACCTGAAATGGCAGAAAATGATTTTTCTTCAAAATTTCTGTTCGGGTTTCAAAATTTATTTTGAGCCGACTATGATGTAATGAAATGTAAAATAAAAATAATTCTAAGTTTGGTCGGCCTTATTGGCTAAAATTCTGGAACCTTCCCAGGCGGTGGAAAATGGCCTATATAAGGAAGGCTGTATTATTGTCTTAGGCAGTTCAGAATAGTTCTGGGTATTGATTCGAGGCTTTGTCCTACATAATATTGTAAGGGAATGCCCATGTGGCTTTGCATATTGTAATTCTGAAAGTTTGTAATTCCACATTTGTGGAGATAATAAGAAGCCAATTTTCTGTTCTTGCATATTGTTGTTGTTTCTCTATTTCTGTTATGTGTTTGTGGTATTAAGGGGAGCACCCTTCATCAAGTGGTATCAGAGCAGGAGTTCTTGAGTGTGTAAACAGATCGCCGACTGTGAGGCAGTTTGCACCAGGACCATGGCTAGGGTTTCAGCGCGCAACACGAAAATGCCTCCACGAAGGGAACGTGGTGGAAGAGCTGGTGTTGTAACACCCGAGGTTAGAGAGCTGCAGAGACAAGTGCGAGCATTGCAAGAAGAGATTCGCAGAGGAATGAATCTTAATGTCGGAGATGAAAGCGAGGATGAAGCTGAAGAAGAATATCAAGAAGGAGAAGTTGAAATTGTGAACCAGGAGGAAGAAAGACTTTTTCGGGCGATTTCCAAGATTGGGAAAAGACCTAAGATTGAGGTTCCTACATTTTCTGGAAATCTTAACCCAGAGGAATTGATCGACTGGATCAATGAGTGTGAAGAATATTTTGAGTATGAAGATGTTGAGGATCCTGATAGGGTCAAATTTGCGAAGGCCAGACTGAAAGGTCATGCGAAGATATGGTGGCAAGAGATTCAGTTGGAGCGAAATAGAAGGGGAAAGGAGAAAATCACGAGATGGGATCGGATGGTGGATAAATTGAAGCGACAGTTCATTCCTGTTGATTATGAGCTTGACCTACTGAAGAAAATGCAAAGTTTGAAGCAAGCGAGAAGATCTGTTCTGGAGTATACAGAGGAGTTCTATCGACTTCTCATCAGAACAGGCCATGCAGAAGCTGATAAGGAGAAAGTTGCCCGATACCTTAATGGGTTAAGGCCAAGCATTCAGGAGGAGCTGAATCTGGTTCGAATGAACAGTATTGAAGAGGCATACCAGTTTGCCCTAAAAGTAGAGGAAAAGTTGAACAAGAAGTTTGAGAGCAGACAAAACGGAAGAGGTCACGGTGGACGGTCATATGGTGGCCGAAATGAAGATTCGAAAAAGAAGGATGAGGCCAGTAGCAGTCAGAATCAACGAGGAAATAATTCCAATCGCTTCCAGGATCAGAATAATAGAGATCAAAGAGGAAGAGGAAGAGGACAAGGATCTGGAAGAGGTGGCTTCCGTGGAACATGTTTTCACTGTGGAGAAGAAGGTCATAGGGCATTTGAATGTCCTCAGCGCCAAGGCAGAACAGACAGGAGAAATGAAGGCCAGGCCAGAATTGCACATGTAGATGAAGATGCCAGATCATCAAATTCTGAAGATGCTGAAAGAGGAGAAACGTTGATTAACAGAAGAGTCCTGTTGAGTGGTGAGAATGAACCTAAGCAAAGGAGGAGCTTGTTTCGCACCAGGTGCAAGTGTGAAGGTAAATGTTGTGATGTGATTATCGATAGTGGAAGCACTGACAATTTGGTGTCAGAAGAGATGGTGACAAAGTTGAAGCTCAAGAGACAGAAACACCCACATCCATATCGGATTGCCTGGGTACAGGATGACCACAAGGTCATGGTCAATGAACAATGCCTGGTGAAGTTCAAGATTGGCGGATACCAAGATGAGGTATTGTGTGATATCATATCTATGGATGCATGTCATATGTTGTTGGGTAGACCATGGCAGTTTGACAGATGTGCTGTACATGATGGCCGTGCGAATACCTATTCCCTGACAAAGGATGGAGTGCGACATAAGCTAAAACCATTGAAGGAGACTGAAGAAAAGGTATGTGGTAATGCAAGGATAACTTTTGTTGATGGAAGAAATTTTCTAGATGGTATGAGGCATGAGCATGTATGTTTTGCTTTAATTCTAAAAGCTGGTAAAGAGGAAGTAGAAGATGTTCCTGTAGAAGTTGCAGATTTGTTGAATGAGTTTCAAGATATTGTATCCGATAACGTGCCTGATGGATTACCACCAGTCAGGAAGATCAGTCATCAGATGGACTTGATCCCAGGAGCGAGTTTGCCGAATAAGGCAGCACACAGAATGACACCTGCAGAAAGTGAGGAGTTGAATAGACAAGTACATGAACTGTTACAGAAAGGATTGATCCGTGACAGTCTAAGTCCCTGTGCTGTACCAGCAGTATTAGCACCAAAGAAGAATGGAGAATGGAGGATGTGTACAGATTCTAGGGCAATAAACAAGATCACAATCAAGTACAGGTTTCCATTGCCACGAATGGATGATATTATGGACTGTTTGAGCGGAGCTGTGTATTTCTCAAAGATAGATCTGAAAAGTGGATATCATCAGATTCGGATCAGAGAAGGAGATGAATGGAAGACTACCTTCAAGACAAAGGAAGGACTGTATGAGTGGTTAGTCATGCCTTTTGGGCTAACCAATGCACCGAGCACTTTCATGCGGCTCATGAACGAGGTTCTGAAAGAATTTTTGGGTAAGTTTGTCATTGTTTACCTAGATGATATTATGATCTTTAGTAAGACATTGGAGGAGCATATGATGCATATTCGTATGGTATTTGAGAAGCTAAGAGAAGAGAAATTGTTGATTAATTTGAAAAAGTGCAGTTTTGTGAAGAAAGAGTTGGTGTATTTGGGGTTTGTAGTTTCAGGAGAAGGTCTAAAAATGGACCCAGAGAAGGTACAGACTATCCTTGAATGGCCTACTCCAAGGAATGCTACTGAGGTAAGATCTTTTCATGGTCTAGCTAGCTTTTACAGAAAGTTTATCGGAAATTTTAGCAGTATTTGTGGACCCTTGACTGAAACAATGAGAGGGGATAGAAAAGAGTTTAAGTGGACTAATGGGGCAGAAAAGAGTTTTCAATTATTGAAACAAAAAGTTACAGAACAACCTGTTTTAGCATTTCCAAATTTTAATAAGGTTTTTCAAGTAGATTGTGATGCTAGTAGTACTGTAATAGGAGCTGTTATGAGCCAAGAAGGTAAACCTATTTCTTATTTCAGTGAGAAATTGAATGATGCCAAGAGAAAATATTATGTTTATGATCAGGAATTTTATGCTATAGTTCAAGCATTAAAGAAGTGGAGACACTATTTGCTTCCTAAGGAGTTTGTTTTGTATACTGATCATCAAGTTTTGCAATAGTTGAATAGTCAAGGAAAGTTGAATCAAAGGCATTTGAAATGGGTTGAATTTTTGCAGAGTTATACATTTGTTTTGAAACACAGAAGTGGAAAGTCTAATAGGGTTGCAGATGCTCTTAGCAGAAGGCAACTACTGCTGACAGAAATGCAGATTGAAGTGGTTGGGTTCAAGGAGCTCAAAAATTTGTATCCAGAGAATCCTGATTTTGGTGAAGCTTGGAAAGCTTGTAAAGAACCTGTTACTCTAGACAGGACGAAATGGTTGGATTTCATCATCTAGGATGATATGCTATTCAGAGGGAGTCAGTTGTGCATTCCACGAAGTTCTATGAGGGAGAATCTCATCAAGGAGAAGCATAGTGGAGGATTGGCTGGACACTTTGGTCGTGATAAAACCTTTGCTTTGGTTGGTGAGAATTATTATTGGCCACAATTGCAGCAAGATGTGAAGAAGTTTGTACAGAGTTGCAGAGTATGTCAGATGGCGAAAGGAGTGAAGCAGAATACAGGATTGTATCAGTCATTACCTGTACCAGAGAAGCCTTGGGAGGATATTAGCATGGACTTTGTTCTTGGTTTACCGAGGACTCAGCGGGGACATGATTCAATTTTTGTGGTGGTTGATAGATTTTCAAAGATGGCACATTTCATTCCCTGCAATAAGACTACTGATGCTGTTCATGTAGCAGAATTGTTTTTCAGAGAGGTAGTGAGACTACATGGTTTGCCAACGACCATAGTTTCAGATCGGGACACGAAGTTTGTTGGATATTTCTAGCGTACATTGTGGAAGAAGCTGAAGACAGATTTGAAGTTCAGTTCATCACATCATCCACAGACTGATGGACAGACAGAGGTAGTGAATAGAAGTTTGGGAAATTTGCTGAGATGTTTGGTTGGAGATAAGCCAACAGAATGGGATTTGATTTTACCACAGGCAGAATTTGCATACAATAATTCTGTCAACAGGAGCACTGGTAAATCACCATTCCAGATTGTATTTGGAAGTAGTCCTAGAAATGCATCTGAATTAAGGAAGATAGATAAAGGAGAAATAAGTAGTGCTGAAGTTGAGGATTTTGCAGAACACTTGAAGAACATCCATGGGGAGGTGAGGAAGCATATTACCAAGATGAACGCACAGTATAAGGCTAAGGCAGATGAGAAAAGGAGGTATAAGGAATTTCAGGTTGGAGATGAAGTCATGGTTCATTTGCGGAAGGAGCGGTTTCCAGTTGGTACATATAACAAGCTGAAAATGAAGAAGTTTGGACCATGTAAGATACTGAAGAAACATGATTCAAGAAACGCATATGAGGTTGAATTGCCTACTGAGCTAAATATTTCACCAGTATTTAACATTTCAGATTTGACAGAGTATCATGAAGGAGGTGTTGAAGATGAGATCACAGCAGCACAGTGGAGTATTCCAGCAACTAGTTCAGACACTAAGGAGATCGAAGATATACTGGACAGTCGTGTTGGCAGAAGCACAAGGAACAGGACATATGAAGAATATCTGGTCAAGTGGAAAGGATGACCTATTGAAGATTCATCATGGCTAACAAGGGTGGAGGTTAACCGTCTTGGTTTTCCTCTGCACACCTGAGTCGTGACAGGGTCACTTCTCAAATTACCCTGGGTGTCTGATGCAGGAGCATCCTGGGTGTAAGAGCAATCTTGCATCACCCAAAAACATTTCTATTTTTTGAATTCAATAAAGGCTATCTTGTGCAGAGCTGCTATTTATGGAAAGTTACTATTTTTGGTAATTTTCGTATGTGCTCAGAATGATCTGATTTCTTTCTTGGAGGTTCATTTTGGTCATATAAGTCTGCCAGTAAAGTTTCATTGCCAGATCAAGTGTATATTGGAAGATATTGAAGATTTTCGGTATTGGCAACAGGGGACAGAAACTTTGAACTCAGTTTTGAAGGCTTTAGAGGCCCCGGATGAGGTCGAATTTTGGGCTGAATGAACCTTGCTTGATTCAATCGTTGTAGAGCTCCTCGCGCCCTTTCCGAAATGGGGTTACAATAGTCAATCGGGTCAACTGGTGATGACTTATGGTCTTCGGAAGTTGGGTCACCTGAAATGGCGGAAAATAATTTTTCTTCAAAATTTCTGTTCGGGTTTCAAAATTTATTTTGAGCCAACTATGATGCAATGAAATGTAAAATAAAAATAATTCTAAGTTTGGTCGGCCTTATTGGCTAAAATTCTGAAACCTTCCCAGGCGGTGGAAAATTGCCTATATAAGGAAGGCTGTATTATTGTCTTAGATAGTTCAGAATAGTTCTGGGTAGTAGATCTGGGTATTGATTCGAGGCTTTGTCCTACATAATATTGTAAGGGAATGCCCATGTGGCTTTGCATATTGTAATTCTGAAAGTTTGTAATTCCACATTTGTGGAGATAATAAGAAGCCAATTTTCTGTTCTTGCATATTGTTGTTGTTTCTCTATTTCTGTTATGTGTTTGTGGTATTAAGGGGAGCACCCTTCATCAAGTGGTATCAGAGCAGGAGTTCTTGAGTGTGTAAACAGATCGCCGACTGTGAGGCAGTTTGCACCAGGACCGTGGCTAGGGTTTCAACGCGAATCGCGAAAATGCTTCCACGAAAGGAACGTGGCGGAAGAGCTAGTGTTGTAACACCCGAGGTTAGAGAGCTGCAGAGACAAGTGCGAGCATTACAAGAAGAGATTCGCAGAGGAATGAATCTTAATGTCGGAGACGAAAGCGAGGATGAAGCTGAAGAAGAATATCAAGAAGGAGAAGTTGAAATTGTGAACCAGGAGGAAGAAAGACTTTTTCGGACGATTTCCAAGATTGGGAAAAGACCTAAGATTGAGGTTCCTACATTTTCTGGAAATCTTAACCCAGAAGAATTGACCGACTGGATCAATGAGTGTGAAAAATATTTTGAGTATGAAGATGTTGAGGATCCTGATAGGGTCAAATTTGCGAAGGCCAGACTGAAAGGTCATGCGAAGATATGGTGGCAAGAGATTCAGTTGGAGCGAAATAGAAGGGGAAAGGAGAAAATCACGAGATGGGATCGGATGGTGGATAAATTGAAGCGACAGTTCATTCCTGTTGATTATGAGCTTGACCTACTGAAGAAAATGCAGAGTTTGAAGCAAGCGGGAAGATCTGTTCAGGAGTATACAGAGGAGTTCTATCGACTTCTCATCAGAACAGGCCATGCAAAAGCTGATAAGGAGAAAGTTGCCCGATACCTTAATGGGTTAAGGCCAAGCATTCAGGAGGAGCTGAATCTGGTTCGAATGAACAGTATTGAAGAGGCATACCAGTTTGCCCTAAAAGTAGAGGAAAAGCTGAACAAGAAGTTTGAGAGCAGACAAAACGGAAGAGGTCGCGGTGGACGATCTGGTGGACGGTCATATGGTGGCCGAAATGAAGATCTGAAAAAGAAGGATGAGGCCAGTAGCAGTCAGAATCAGCGAGGAAATAATTCCAATCGCTTCCAGGATCAGAATAATAGAGATCAAAGAGGAAGAGGAAGAGGACAAGGATTTGGAAGAGGTGGCTTCCGTGGAACATGTTTTCACTGTGGAGAAGAAGGTCATAGGGCATTTGAATGTCCTCAGCGCCAAGGCAAAACAGACAGGAGAAATGAAGGCCAGACCAGAATTGCACATGTAGATGAAGATGCTAGATCATTAAATTCTAAAGATGCTGAAAGAGGAGAAACGTTGATTAACAGAAGAGTCCTGTTGAGTGGTGAGAATGAACCTAAGCAAAGGAGGAGCTTGTTTCGCACCAGGTGCAAGTGTGAAGGTAAATGTTGTGATGTGATTATCGATAGTGGAAGCACTGACAATTTGGTGTCAGAAGAGATGGTGACAAAGTTGAAGCTCAAGAGACAGAAACACCCACATCCATATCGGATTGCCTGGGTACAGGATGACCACAAGGTCATGGTCAATGAACAATGCCTAGTGAAGTTTAAGATTGGCGGATACCAAGATGAGGTATTGTGTGATATCATATCTATGGATGCATATCATATGTTGTTGGGTAGACCATGGCAGTTTGACAGATGTGCTGTACATGATGGCCGTGCGAATACCTATTCCCTGACAAAGGATGGAGTGCGACATAAGCTAAAACCATTGAAGAAGACTGAAGAAAAGGTATGTGGTAATGCAAGGATAACTTTTGTTGATGTAAAAAATTTCCTAGATGGTATGAGGCATGAGCATGTATGTTTTGCTTTAATTCCAAAAGCTGGTAAAGAGGAAGTAGAAGATGTTCCTGTAGAAGTTGCAGATTTATTGAATGAGTTTCAGGATATTGTATCCGATAACGTGCCTGATGGATTACCACCAGTCAGGAAGATCAGTCATAAGATGGACTTGATCCCAGGAGCGAGTTTGTCGAATAAGGCAGCACACAGAATGACACCTACAAAAAGTGAGGAGTTGAACAGACAAGTACATGAACTATTACAGAAAGGATTGATCCGTGAGAGTCTAAGTCCCTGTGCTGTACCAGCAGTATTAGCACCAAAGAAGAATGGAGAATGGAGGATGTGTACAGATTCTAAGGCAATAAACAAGATCACAATCAAGTACAGGTTTCCATTGCCACGAATGGATGATATTATGGACTGTTTGAGCGGAGCTGTGTATTTCTCAAAGATAGATCTGAAGAGTGGATATCATCAGATTCGGATCAGAGAAGGAGATGAATTGAAGACTGCCTTCAAGACAAAGGCAGGACTGTATGAGTGGTTAGTCATGCCTTTTGGGCTAACCAATGCACCGAGCACTTTCATGCGGCTCATGAACGAGGTTCTGAAAGAATTTCTGGGTAAGTTTGTCATTGTTTACCTAGATGATATTCTGATCTTTAGTAAGACATTGGAGGAGCATATGATGCATATTCGTATGGTATTTGAGAAGCTGAGAGAAGAGAAATTGTTGATTAATTTGAAAAAGTGCAGTTTTGTGAAGAAAGAGTTGGTGTATTTGGGGTTTGTAGTTTCAGGAGAAGGTCTAAAAATGGACCCAGAGAAGGTACAGGCTATCCTTGAATGGCCTACTCCAAGGAATGCTACTGAGGTAAGATCTTTTCATGGTCTAGCTAGCTTTTACAGAAAGTTTATCGGAAATTTTAGCAGTATTTGTGGACCCTTGACTGAAACAATGAGAGGGGATAGAAAAGAGTTTAAGTGGACTAATGGGGCAGAAAAGAGTTTTCAATTATTGAAACAAAAAGTTACAGAACAACCTGTTTTAGCACTTCCAGATTTTAATAAAGTGTTTCAAGTAGATTGTGATGCTAGTGGTACTGCAATAGGAGCTGTTATGAGCCAAGAAGGTAAACCTATTACTTATTTCAGTGAGAAGTTGAATGATGCCAAGAGAAAATATTCTGTTTATGATCAGGAATTTTATGCTATAGTTCAAGCATTAAAGAAGTGGAGACACTATTTGCTTCCTAAGGAGTTTGTTTTGTATACTGATCATCAAGCTTTGCAATATTTGAATAGTCAAGGAAAGTTGAATCAAAGGCATTTGAAATGGGTTGAATTTTTGCAGAGTTATACATTTGTTTTGAAACACAGGAGTGGAAAGTCTAATAGGGTTGCAGATGCTCTTAGCAGAAGGCAACTACTGCTGACAGAAATGCAGATTGAAGTGGTTGGGTTCAAGGAGCTCAAAAATTTGTATCCAGAGGATCCTGATTTTGGTGAAGCTTGGAAAGCTTGTAAAGAACCTGTTACTCTAGACAGGACGAAATGGTTGGATTTCATCATCCAGGATGATATGCTATTCAGAAGGAGTCAGTTGTGCATTCCACGAAGTTCTATGAGGGAGAATCTCATCAAGGAGAAGCATAGTGGAGGATTGGCTGGACACTTTGGTCGTGATAAAACCCTTGCTTTGGTTGGTGAGAATTATTATTGGCCACAATTGCAGCAAGATGTGAAGAAGTTTGTACAGAGTTGCAGAGTATGTCAGATGGCGAAAGGAGTGAAGGAGAATACAGGGTTGTATCAGCCATTACCTGTACCAGAGAAGCCTTGGGAGGATATTAGCATGGACTTTGTTCTTGGTTTACCGAGGACTCAGTGGGGACATGATTCAATTTTTGTGGTGGTTGATAGATTTTCAAAGATGGCACATTTCATTCCCTGCAAGAAGACTACTGATGCTGTTCATGTAGCAGAATTGTTTTTCAGAGAGGTAGTGAGACTACATGGTTTGCCAACGACCATAGTTTCAGATCGGGACGCGAAGTTTTCTGAATATTTCTGGCGTACATTGTGGAAGAAGCTGAAGACATATTTGAAGTTCAGTTCATCACATCATCCACAGAGTGATGGACAGACAGAGGTAGTGAATAGAAGTTTGGGAAATTTGCTGAGATGTTTGGTTGGAGATAAGCCAACAGGATGGGATTTGATTTTACCACAGGCGGAATTTGCATACAATAATTCTGTCAACAGGAGCACTGGTAAATCACCATTCCAGATTGTATTTGGAAGTAGTCCGAGAAATGCATCTGAATTAAGGAAGATAGATAAAGGAGAAATAAGTAGTGCTGAAGCTGAGGATTTTGCAGAACACTTGAAGAACATCCATGGGGAGGTGAGGAAGCATATTATCAAGATGAACGCATAGTATAAGGCTAAGGCAGATGAGAAAAGGAGGTATAAGGAATTTCAGGTTGAAGATGAAGTCATGGTTCATTTGCGGAAGGAGCGGTTTCCAGTTGGTACATATAACAAGCTGAAAATGAAGAAGTTTGGACCATGTAAGATACTGAAGAAACATGATTCAGGAAATGCATATGAGGTAGAATTGCCTACTGAGCTAAATATTTCACCAGTGTTTAACATTTCAGATTTGACAGAGTATCATGAAGGAGGTGTTGAAGATGAGATCATAGCAGCACAGTGGAGTATTCCAGCAACTAGTTCAGACACTAAGGAGATCGAAGATATACTGGACAGTCGTGTTGGCAGAAGCACAAGGAACAGGACATATGAAGAATATCTGGTCAAGTGGAAAGGATGACCTATTGAAGATTCATCATGGCTAACAAGGGTGGAGGTTAACCGTCTTGGTTTTCCTCTGCACACCTGAGTCGTGACAGGGTCACTTCTCAAATTACCCCGGGTGTCTGATGCAGGAGCATCCTGGGTGTAAGAGCAATCTTGCATCACTCAAAAACATTTTTATTTTTTGAATTCAATAAGGGCTATCTTGTGCAGAGCTGCTATTTGTGGAAAGTTACTATTTTTGGTAATTTTCGTATGTGCTCAGAATGATCTGATTTCTTTCTTGGAGGTTCATTTTGGTCATATAAGTCTGCCAGTAAAGTTTCATTGCCAGATCAAGTGTATATTGGAAGATATTGAAGATTTTCGGTATTGGCAGCAGGGGACAGAAACTTTGAACTCAGTTTTGAAGGCTTTAGATGCCCCGGATGAGGTCGAATTTTGGGCTGAATGAAGTTTGCTTGATTTAGGCGTTGTAGAGCTCCTCGCGCCCTTTCCGAAATGGGGTTACAATAGTCAATCGGGTCAACTGGTGATGACTTATGGTCTTCGGAAGTTGGGTCATCTGAAATGGCGGAAAATGATTTTTCTTCAAAATTTCTGTTCGGGTTTCAAAATTTATTTTGAGCCGACTATGATGTAATGAAATGTAAAATAAAAATAATTCTAAGTTTGGTCGGCCTTATTGGCTAAAATTCTGGAACCTTCCCAGGCGGTGGAAAATTGCCTATATAAGGAAGGCTGTATTATTGTCTTAGGCAGTTCAGAATAGTTCTGGGTAGTAGATCTGGGTATTGATTCGAGGCTTTGTCCTACATAATATTGTAAGGGAATGCCCATGTGGCTTTGCATATTGTAATTCTGAAAGTTTGTAATTCCACATTTGTGGAGATAATAAGAAGCCAATTTTCTGTTCTTGCATATTGTTGTTGTTTCTCTATTTCTGTTATGTGTTTGTGGTATTAAGGGGAGCACCCTTCATCAAGTGGTATCAGAGTAGGAGTTCTTGAGTGTGTAAACAGATCGCCGACTGTGAGGCAGTTTGCACCAGGACCGTGGCTAGGGTTTCAGCGCGCATCGCGAAAATGCCTTCACGAAGGGAACGTGGCGGAAGAGCTGGTGTTGTAACACCCGAGGTTAGAGAGCTGCAGAGACAAGTGCGAGCATTGCAAGAAGAGATTCGCAGAGGAATGAATCTTAATGTCGGAGATGAAAGCGAGGATGAAGCTGACGAAGAATATCAAGAAGGAGAAGTTGAAATTGTGAACGAGGAGGAAGAAAAACTTTTTCGGGCGATTTCCAAGATTGGGAAAAGACCTAAGATTGAGGTTCCTACATTTTTTGGAAATCTTAACCCAGAGGAATTGATCGACTAGATCAATGAGTGCGAAGAATATTTTGAGTATGAAGATGTTGAGGATCCTGATAGGGTCAAATTTGCGAAGGCCAGACTGAAAGGTCATGCGAAGATATGGTGGCAAGAGATTCAATTGGAGCGAAATAGAAGGGGAAAGGAGAAAATCACGAGATGGGATCGAATGGTGGATAAATTGAAGCGACAGTTCATTCCTGTTGATTATGAGTTTGACCTACTGAAAAAAATGCAGAGTTTGAAGCAAGCGGGAAGATCTGTTCAGGAGTATACAGAGGAGTTCTATCGACTTCTCATCAGAACAGGCCATGTAGAAGCTGATAAGGAGAAAGTTGCCCGATACCTTAATGGGTTAAGGCCAAGCATTCAGGAGGAGCTGAATCTGGTTCGAATGAACAGTATTGAAGAGGCATACCAGTTTGCCCTAAAAGTAGAGGAAAAGTTGAACAAGAAGTTTGAGAGCAGACAAAACGGAAGAGGTCGCGGTGGACGATCTGGTGGACGGTCATATGGTGGCCGAAATGAAGATTCGAAAAAGAAGGATGAGGCCAGTAGCAGTCAAAATCAGCGAGGAAATAATTCCAATCGCTTCTAGGATCAGAATAATAGAGATCAAAGAGGAAGAGGAAGAGGACAAGGATCTGGAAGAGGTGGCTTCCGTGGAACATGTTTTCACTGTGGAGAAGAAGGTCATAGGGCATTTGAATATCCTCAGCGCCAAGGCAGAACAGACAGGAGAAATGAAGGCCAGGCCAGAATTGCACATGTAGATTAAGATGTCAGATCATCAAATTCTGAAGATGCTGAAAGAGGAGAAACGTTGATTAACAGAAGAGTCCTGTTGAGTGGTGAGAATGAACCTAAGCAAAGGAGGAGCTTGTTTCGCACCAGGTGCAAGTGTGAAGGTAAATGTTGTGATGTGATTATCGATAGTGGAAGCACTGACAATTTGGTGTCAGAAGAGATGGTGACAAAGTTGAAGCTCAAGAGACAGAAACACCCACATCCATATCGGATTGCCTGGGTACAGGATGACCACAAGGTCATGGTCAATGAACAAAGCCTGGTGAAGTTCAAGATTGGCGGATACCAAGATGAGGTATTGTGTGATATCATATCTATGGATGCATGTCATATGTTGTTGGGTAGACCATGGCAGTTTGACAGATGTGCTGTACATAATGGCCGTGCGAATACCTATTCCCTGACAAAGGATGGAGTGCGACATAAGCTAAAACCATTGAAGGAGACTGAAGAAAAGGTATGTGGTAATGCAAGGATAACTTTTGTTGATGGAAGAAATTTCCTAGATGGTATGAGGCATGAGCATGTATGTTTTGCTTTAATTCCAAAAGCTGGTAAAGAGGAAGTAGAAGATGTTCCTGTAGAAGTTGCAGATTTGTTGAATGAGTTTCAGGATATTATATCCGATAACGTGCCTGATGGATTACCACCAGTCAGGAAGATCAGTCATCAGATGGACTTGATCCCAGGAGCGAGTTTGCCGAATAAGGTAGCACACAGAATGACACCTGCAGAAAGTGAGGAGTTGAATAGACAAGTACATGAACTGTTACAGAAAGGATTGATCCGTGAGAGTCTAAGTCCATGTGCTGTACCAACAGTATTAGCACCAAAGAAGAATGGAGAATGGAGGATGTGTACAGATTCTAGGGCAATAAACAATATCACAATCAAGTACAGGTTTCCATTGCCACGAATGGATGATATTATGGACTGTTTGAGTGGAGCTGTGTATTTCTCAAAGATAGATCTGAAGAGTGGATATCATCAGATTCGGATCAGAGAAGGAGATGAATGGAAGACTGCCTTCAAGACAAAGGAAGGAATGTATGAGTGGTTAGTCATGTCTTTTGGGCTAACCAATGCACCGAGCACTTTCATGCGGCTCATGAACGAGGTTCTGAAAGAATTTCTGGGTAAGTTTGTCATTGTTTACCTAGATGATATTCTGATCTTTAGTAAGACATTGGAGGAGCATATGATGCATATTCGTATGGTATTTGAGAAGCTGAGAGAAGAGAAATTGTTGATTAATTTGAAGAAGTGCAGTTTTGTGAAGAAAGAGTTGGTGTATTTGGGGTTTGTAGTTTCAGGAGAAGGTCTAAAAATGGACCCAGAGAAGGTACAGGCTATCCTTGAATGGCCTACTCCAAGGAATGCTACTAAGGTAAGATCTTTTCATGGTCTAGCTAGCTTTTACAGAAAGTTTATCAGAAATTTTAGCAGTATTTGTGGACCCTTGACTGAAACAATGAGAGGGGATAGAAAAGAGTTTAAGTGGACTAATGGGGCAGAAAAGAGTTTTCAATTATTGAAACAAAAAGTTACAGAACAACCTGTTTTAGCACTTCCAGATTTTAATAAGGTGTTTCAAGTAGATTGTGATGCTAGTGGTACTGCAATAGGAGCTGTTATGAGCCAAGAAGGTAAACCTATTGTTTATTTCAGTGAGAAGTTGAATGATGCCAAGAGAAAATATTATGTTTATAATCAGGAATTTTATGCTATAGTTCAAGCATTAAAGAAGTGGAGACACTATTTGCTTCCTAAGGAGTTTGTTTTGTATACTGATCATCAAGCTTTGCAATATTTGAATAGTCAAGGAAAGTTGAATCAAAGGCATTTGAAATGGGTTGAATTTTTGCAGAGTTATACATTTGTTTTGAAACACAGGAGTGGAAAGTCTAATAGGGTTGCAGATGCTCTTAGCAGAAGGCAACTACTGCTGACAGAAATGCAGATTGAAGTGGTTGGGTTCAAGGAGCTCAAGAATTTGTATCCAGAGGATCCTGATTTTGGTGAAGCTTGGAAAGCTTGTAAAGAACCTGTTACTCTAGACAGGACGAAATGGTTGGATTTCATCATCCAGGATGATATGCTATTCAGAGGGAGTCAGTTGTGCATTCCACGAAGTTCTATGAGGGAGAATCTCATCAAGGAGAAGCATAGTGGAGGATTGGCTGGACACTTTGGTCGTGATAAAACCCTTGCTTTGGTTGGTGAGAATTATTATTGGCCACAATTGCAGCAAGATATGAAGAAGTTTGTACAGAGTTGCAGAGTATGTCAGATGGCGAAAGGAGTGAAGGAGAATACAGGGTTGTATCAGCCATTACCTGTACCAGAGAAGCCTTGGGAGGATATTAGCATGGACTTTGTTCTTGGTTTACCGAGGACTCAGCGGGGACATGATTCAATTTTGGTGGTGGTTGATAGATTTTCAAAGATGGCACATTTCATTCCCTGCAAGAAGACTACTGATGCTGTTCATGTAGCAGAATTGTTTTTCAGAGAGGTAGTGAGACTACATGGTTTGCCAACGACCATAGTTTCAGATCGGGACGCGAAGTTTGTTGGATATTTCTGGTGTACATTGTGGAAGAAGCTGAAGACAGATTTGAAGTTCAGTTCATCACATCATCCACAGAGTGATGGACAGACAGAGGTAGTGAATAGAAGTTTGGGAAATTTGCTGAGATGTTTGGTTGGAGATAAGCCAACAGGATGGGATTTGATTTTACCACAGGCGGAATTTGCATACAATAATTCTGTCAACAGGAGCACTGGTAAATCACCATTTCAGATTGTATTTGGAAGTAGTCCGAGAAATGCATCTGAATTAAGGAAGATAGATAAAGGAGAAATAAGTAGTGCTGAAGCTGAGGATTTTGCAGAACACTTGAAGAACATCCATGGGGAGGTGAGGAAGCATATTACCAAGATGAACGCACAGTATAAGGCTAAGGCAGATGAGAAAAGGAGGTATAAGGAATTTCAGGTTGGAGATGAAGTCATGGTTCATTTGCGGAAGGAGCGATTTCTAGTTGGTACATATAACAAGCTGAAAATGAAGAAGTTTGGACCATGTAAGATACTGAAGAAACATGATTCAGGAAACGTATATGAGGTAGAATTGCCTACTGAGCTAAATATTTCACCAGTGTTTAACATTTCAGATTTGACAGAGTATCATGAAGGAGGTGTTGAAGATGAGATCACAGCAACACAGTGGAGTATTCCAGCAACTAGTTCAGACACTAAGGAGATCGAAGATATACTGGACAGTCGTGTTGGCAGAAGCACAAGGAACAGGACATATGAAGAATATCTGGTCAAGTGGAAAGGACGACCTATTGAAGATTCATCATGACTAACAAGGGTGGAGGTTAACCGTCTTGGTTTTCCTCTGCACACCTGAGTCGTGACAGGGTCACTTCTCAAATTACCCCGGGTGTCTGATGCAGGAGCATCCTGGGTGTAAGAGCAATCTTGCATCACCCAAAAACATTTCTATTTTTTGAATTCAATAAGGGCTATCTTGTGCAGAGCTGCTATTTATGGAAAGTTACTATTTTTGGTAATTTTTGTATGTGCTCAGAATGATCTGATTTCTTTCTTGGAGGTTCATTTTGGTCATATAAGTCTGCCAGTAAAGTTTCATTGCCAGATCAAGTGTATATTGGAAGATATTGAAGATTTTCGGTATTGGCAGCAGGGGACAGAAACTTTGAACTCAGTTTTGAAGGCTTTAGAGGCCCTGGATGAGGTCGAATTTTGGGCCAAATGAACCTTGCTTGATTTAGGTGTTGTAGAGCTCCTCGCGCCCTTTCCGAAATGGGGTTACAATAGTCAATCGGGTCAACTGGTGATGACTTATGGTCTTCGGAAGTTGGGTCACCTGAAATGGCGGAAAATGATTTTTCTTCAAAATTTCTGTTCGGGTTTCAAAATTTATTTTGAGCCGACTATGATGTAATGAAATGTAAAATAAAAATAATTCTAAGTTTGGTCGGCCTTATTGGCTAAAATTCTGGAACCTTCCCAAGCGGTGGAAAATTGCCTATATAAGGAAGGCTGTATTATTGTCTTAGGCAGTTCAGAATAGTTCTGGGTATTGATTCGAGGCTTTGTCCTACATAATATTGTAAGGGAATGCCCATGTGGCTTTGCATATTGTAATTCTGAAAGTTTGTAATTCCACATTTGTGGAGATAATAAGAAGCCAATTTTCTGTTCTTGCATATTGTTGTTGTTTCTCTATTTCTGTTATGTGTTTGTGGTATTAAGGGGAGCACCCTTCATCACCTTTTTTGTACTTCTGCCCATAAAAAACATTCCTAATTTGGGTAAGCACTTCTTGTCCCAACACAAGTGAATCGGTAATTCATTTTTTTGCCACTATAGAGATTTAATAAGACTTGCATATGCCTTATATTTTCTCATATTTGAGCTTGTCTAAATCAGTTTGTCCTCTCCTTTCCTTATTGTTATCTTGCTTGATTTTAACACTCGAATAAGTTCTATTTTTTCAGCCTCTATTAAAGGAGTGTTTTCTAGTGACTTCCAGCACCATCCTAAGGCAAGGTTCCTATTGGGAATTATTATGTAATCCTTCACATATTTTCCCCACAAGTTTACTAAAATTTATTTTACCCTTGGAAATCTAATGATAGTATCCAAAGTTGGATACCCCTCCATGAATCTTCCCAAAACAAGGCTTTTTGTCCTCCTATATCCTAAGAGAGTTTGTCATTAATCAAGCTTATGCATTCTAAAATAAAGCTCCAAACCCTAGATCTTTTTGGTGTATTTTTTATTCTGAATAAATTATTAGGGTATGTACCATTTATATTTTTTTTATACAGAATTTTGGCCCATTTTTCAGTTCTTTGTGCATATTCCAAACTAGTTTGGCTCCTAAGGCCTTATTTTTCCAAGCCAAATTATTTAGGTCTATTTCCCCTTCAGATATAGGTCTGCATATCTTATCCCAGCTGATTAATACTACTTTCCTATCTTCTGATACCCCTTTCCAATAAAAGGATCTTAATTTTTTGTCCATTTTCTTTTTTGCCCCCTGTGGTAAAGGTAAGCATGACATCTGGTAAGAGGGAAATGTTGACAATATTGATTTTAGTATAGTTTCTCTGCCAACATTAGATAACCATTTTCCTTTCCAAGAATCCATTTTTTGTTTCATTGAGATGGGAATTGGATCCCATAATGTATTTTTTATGATCCATTTATCTAGGGGTAATCCTAAGTATTTGTTAGGAAACTTACCTTTTTTAAAGCCTACAATATTACATATCTCCTCTTCTCATATACTATTCATGTTTAGAAAGAAGATTTCTAATTTATTGGCATTAACCATCTTCCCAAATGCTTTCATGTAATTATTAAGCAATGTTCAAAATTCCTTGGCTTCTCTCTCGGCACCTTCCTTGAATATTAAAAGTGTATCATCCATAAATTGTTGATGTGTTAAGTTGTCCATTTCCTTCATAACTTTCATCCCCTTTAGTTTGCTTTGTTCTTGATCTTTTTGTAAACTCTACCAAAGGCTTCTGCCATTATTATAAACAAGAACAGGGAGACTGGGTCCCCTTGTCTAAGTGCCCTAGAAATATCAAAGTGTCCTTTAGGGGTTCCATTGACTAAAATTGACACCTATGGGCTTGATATGCAATTAAAAATTAGGTTTATCCATTGTTTTGAAAAACCAAAGGGTTCTATTCATTTACAAAGGAACCACCAATCTACTTTATCATAAGATTTCTTAATATCTAGTTTTGTCAACATACAAGGTACCGAGTTATTATGGGTTGAGTGTGTGGCTTCATGAGCTATGATTACTCCATAAAAAATGGATCTTTCTAGACAAATCCTATTTGTTCTTCTAGTATTAAAAATGGTAAAAATTTCTTTCATCTATTAGCCAAAGCTTTAGACAAAATCTTATAAATGGTGTTACAAAGCGAAATTGGTTGATAATCATCTAAGTCTTCTGTTTTATCTTTTTAGGAATTAGGGTGATAAAGGTGTTGTTTAATTCTCTCAAAACATCCCCTAAATTTTGCATATTATCTATTTCTTCCAATAGATCTTTCCCCCAAAAGTGCCAACATTTTTGAAAAAAGCCAGTAGGAAACCCATTAGGGCCAGGAGCCTTGTTTGGGTACAGTTGGTTCAAGGCTTCTTCTACCTCAACTAATGTAAATTCACTTATTAACATTTTATTTTGACCTTAAAATATTATTTGAGGGATATTATTTAATAACTCTTTTTGTGACTCGAGGTCTAAGAAATCCCAATTATCCAATGTCTTTTTAAAGAAGTTAACAATCTCTTTCACTATTGTTGCTGGTTCTTCTAATGTATCTCCTCTTTCATTTTTTATTCTAATGATTCTATTCACATTCCTCCTTTGCCTAGTGTTGTTATGATTTTTTTTTTGAGTTTTTATCTCCTTCAGCTAACCACGTTTCCCTAGATTTTTACTTCCAGAACATCTCTTCTGTTGTTAATAATTCCTCATGTATACTAAATAGTTCTTTTTCTTTGTTGAATTTATCTAAATCCATTCCTTCTTCAATGACATTTTCATTTAGATTTTTTTATCTCAACTTCTATATTTTCTTTTTCTTTGAATATATGTTCTTAAAGTGCTCTTGGTTCCATTGTAGCATTTTTTGTTTGATATATTTTACTTTTAAGATGAAACATAGCATTTTAGAGCCTATGAACTTACACTCCTTCCATCATTCTTCTACCAGTCCTAAAAACTCCTCATTTTGAAACCACATCTTTTCAAATTTGAAGGGACAATTCTTTGGAGCCCCTTCCTCTTCTATACTCAATTGAATAGAGAAGTGATATGATCCTACATTTGTTAGGATTATGACTTTTAACGCATTTATAAATTCTGTTAAATCACACTTGAATACAAATCTATCCAATCATTCTACTATATAATTAAATCCTTTCCTTCTATTGTTCTAGGCAAGTTTACCATTGTTGGTTTCTATATCCATCAAGTTATTATTTATTATCTAGTCACTAAAATCCTTAAGTGCTTGTGATTCATATTGGTTGCCTCCAAATTTATCAGTTATATTCATACTATATTATAGTCCACTCCTCTTATGTAGTTTCCATAGTTATTATGACTCATAAAGGATTCAAATTCAACCTAAAATTCCTTTTTACTATTCATTCTTATGGGCCCATATATGTTAATAAAAATAAAATCAATGAGCTATTTATACTTTTGAACCATCCCCCATGACAACAATCTCTGCTTACTACCTTTTCAAAATTGACTCTCCTAGGATCCCATAAAATAGTTAGACTTCCTAATGCTCTTACAACTACAATGCTCTCATATTTATGAATTCCTAATTTCTCCTCAACTTATTGATGCAAGGCAAGGAAGAAAGAGGGGCCAAACAATGGTGCACCCTAATGATCCAAGCCTGCACAACACATGTAGAAGCAACAAACAACAACAATGAGAGAGAGAATGCCAAATCTTTCATATATTTTCATCAATCGAATCATACATATCAGACTGTAAGGCCTTCTCGGTTAGGGCCAGATATTACAATGAATCTCAAGAGTCCTCAAACATGCGAGGATCTATCACAAATCTCCAATCTAATGTCTACTATCTTTTATCCCCCAATTACTGCCTCCTAAACTACAACCAAACATCTACATTTATACAAGAAACTACCGAGTTGAGTCGGCCTTTAAATCCATATTCAACAAAAGAAATGGTCAAATTTGGGACCACACACTTCCCAATGATGGATACCAACATTAAATCCATGATCCAATATAAATGCACAAGTTAGCCACAACAAGAAATAAAACTAAAACTCGTTGGCAAGCAAGATAACTGAGCAATAGACAAGCAATGTCGAGCGCCAGTGAAATAATCGACTGCCCAGGAAATAACCAACCACACTCGGTAACCAAAGGAACCAACCAACTACTGACCAACTCGGTCAAAGTAAGAACCAAGCAACACAGACAAACTCCAAATTGTTTTTGGTGACACAGGATTGCCAAGGACCCAAGATGCTCCTACATCAGACACTTGGGGTTATTTTGAAATGATTCTCCAAATCATTTGGTAGGTCTGGTCTGAGCTGCATCCAACTTAGATTATGAAATCCATGAACTGTCTTCCATCGGTCTATTCTTCCATTTAACCAGATATTCCATATACTATTTTCCTCTTGTACTTTTGCCAACTCTTTCCTTCAAAATCTGTTCCACTTCATCATTCTGCTTCTTAGGATATTCTGTCAGTACTGTTACTTCTTCATCAAGTTCATGATATTCATACAAATCAGTAATGTTGAAAATAGGTGATATGTCCATGTCATCAGGTAACTCAATTTCATATGCATTTCCACTGTCAAATTTCCTCAAAATCTTGCAAGGTCCAAACTTCTTCATCTTCAGCTTCCCATATGTTCCAACAAGAAATTGACCTTTCTTCAAATGAACCATCACTTCATCACCAACATCAAAAATTTTATGTCTCCTTGATTTATCAGCTTTGTCTTTGTATTTCTGATTACTATCTTCCAACATCAACTTCACATCTTCATGCAATATTTTCATGTACTCAACAAACTTTACTCCTTCAACACTTTTCTTATTCTCATAAGTAATGTCTCTTAAATCAAATATTCCTCTTGGTTGTGTGCCATTCACAATCTCAAATGGTGTTTTTCTAGTACTCTTATTCATTGAATTATTGTATGCAAACTCTGCTCGTTCCAACACAGAATCCCAATTACTCGGTGTGTCTCCAACTAAACATCTCAAAAGATTTCCCAAACTTCTGTTCACAACCTTAGTCTGTCCATCAATTTGTGGGTGAAATGTAGAACTATATTTCAACTCAGCGCCAAATTTATTCCAAAGTGTTTTCCAAAAATATCCAATAAATTTACTGTCTCGGTCAGAGATAATACTCCTCGGTAATCCATGCAATCTGACAATTTTCTTAAATAAAAGGTCTGCTACATGTACTGCATCTGATGTCTTTCTACAAGGTATAAAATGTGCCATCTTTGAAAATCTATCCACAATAACAAATATAGAATCATTACCTCTTACTGTCTTCGGTAAGCCAAGAACAAAGTCCATACTGATGTCAATCCAAGGTTTCTCAAGAACAACAATCAGTGTATACAATCCAGTATTTTGACTTACTCCTTTTGCAACTTGACAAATTCCACAACTTTTCACAAATTTCTGAACATCTTTATACAACTGTGGCCAATAGTACTTCTCCTTAAGCAAATTCCATGTTTTATCAATACCAAGATGTCCAACCAAACCACCACTATGTTTCTCTTTTATCAGATTAGTTCTCATTACTCCTCTCGGTATACACAACTGAATACCTCTAAACAACATACCTTCCTAAATGAAATATTCATCCCATTTAGTATCTTGTTGATCTTGAATAAGTGCTCTGCACTTTCTCCATGGCTCAGAAAAATCAGGGTCAAACTCATAAGAATCTCTCATCTCATCAAAACCAAGAACTTCAATTTTCATCTCGATCATCAAAGATCTTCTTCTACTCAATGCATCAGCAACTCGGTTAGTGACTCCACTCTTATGCTTTATCACAAATGCATAACTCTGCAAATACTCAACCCATTTCATATGTCTCTGATTCAACTTATTCTGACTACCCAAATATTGTAAAGCCTTATGATCAGTATACAACACAAATTCACTAGGTAACAAATAATGTCTCCATTTCTTCAATGCTTGAACAATAGCATAGAATTCTTGATCATACACAGAATATTTCCTTCTAGCATCATTCAAATTTTCACTAAACAAAGCAACGGGTTTACCTTCTTGACTCAACACAACTCCAATTGCACTTCCACTTACATCACATTCTACTTGAAATACCTTACTGAAATCAGGTAATGCCAAAACAAGTAATTCAACAACCTTCTGCTTCAGAGTCTCAAAACTTTTGTCAGCTCCATGTGTCCACTTGAATTCTCTTTTGTCTCCTCTCATAGTCTCAGTCATAGCATTACAAATAGAACTGAAATTCCTTATGAACTTTCGGTAAAAACTTGCCAAACCATGAAATGATCTTACCTCACTAGCATTCACGGGTGTACGCCAATTCAAAATAGCTTCAACCTTTTCAGGATCCATCTTCAAACCATCAGCTGAAATAACAAATCCCAAATACACAATCTCTTATTTCATGAATGAACACTTTTTCAGATTTATCAGCAATTTCTCCTCTTTCAACCTCTGCAAAACTTGTCTAACATGCAACAAATGTTCTTCTCTGGTCTTACTGAATATCATAATATCATCAAGATATACAATCACAAACTTACCCAAGAATTTCTTAAAAAACTCATTCATCAACCTCATAAAAGTACTCGGTGCATTAGTTAAACCAAAAGGCATAACCAACCACTCATACAAACCTTCTTTTGTCTTAAAAATAGTCTTCCACTTATCACCTTCTCTGATTCTGATCTGATGATACCCACTTTTCAAATCAATCTTTGTGAAATATTTTTCTCTAGTCAAACTATCCATTATATCATCCATTCTTGGTATAGGAAACCTATACTTCACTGTTATCTTATCGATTGCTCTTGAATCAATACATATTCTCCACTCTCCATTCTTCTTCGGTGCCAATACATTAGGTACTGCATAAGGGCTCAAACTTTCTCTGATCAAACCTTTCTCCAGTAACTCTTGAATATGTCGGTGCAATTCCTGATTCTCGGTAGGTGTCAATCGATGAGGTGCCTTATTCGGTAAACTAGCTCTAGGGATTAGATCCATACAATGATCAATGCTTCTTTTTGGTGGAAAACCATCAGGTACGTTATAAAAAATGGTATCACTATACTCGGTGAGTAACTTATCAATCTCCTCAAGGACATTATCCTCTGTTTTCTTACTTGACTTATTAGGAATCACATTAAAACATACATCATTCTTTTTCAAAGAGTTAACAAACTTTCTTCCTTCCATCAAACAAACTTTCATAGATGTGCAAACATTACTAATAGGTTCTTCCATCAATGGTAACAAGATTTGTTTCCTTCCATCAGCCACAATAGTATACTTATGCAATCTCCCATCATATATAACATGTCTATCATATTGCCAAGGTCTACCCAACAAAATATGAAAACAATCCATAGGGATGATATCACACAACACCTTATCATAGTACTTTCCAATCTTCAAATTCACATAACATTGTTCACTTACTAGGAGTGTATGCTCATCTTTGATCCATGAAATCTGATAGGGCTTCAGATGTACCAACCTTTCCAACTACAATTTTGTGGCCATCTCTTTAGATGCCAGGTTCTCCAAGCTGCCACTGTCAATGATTACCTTCCAAACTTTGTCAGAAACTCTACATTTGGTCTTGAACAAACTTTTCCTTACTGGATCTTCCTTCTTGCTTTCATTCCACAGTGCTCTTCTTACCATCAAGTTATTTTCTTTCTCAGGTTCATTCGGTGACTCTTCTTGCACCAAAGCATTTCTACTGCTGTGTGTGTGAAAATTGTACCTGATCTGTAGACACAACACTCAGTAAAACATTAGAGGTTAGCTATAATCAAAATCATGCAAAATTGAAAGCTATCTAACCAAGCGATTTACTGCTTTCTAATAGGTGCGAGATTAATGTTCTCAGATTGTAATCGAGATTAGTGACCTAGACGACACCTAAATGAAGGATTTGAATGAAATTGATCTAGATATGAGATTGAATGCAATTATTCTATTTTTTTGGATTTTTCTATGCAATAAGAATGATAAAAATTTGATATGAATCTATGCTATTGAAAACTGATATGCTATGCTAATCTAGAAATGATATGAAATATGAATCTAAATGAATGCAAAAAAAAAAAAGATTGATCTCACAAAGATGTCGATTCGCAAGAGCTTTGATTCTTCAATTCCAATTCTTCAGTGTGATTGTGCAAAATATGAGATGATTTGTGAAGAGCTAAAGCCTTAATTTATAGAAATCCAGGGCTTGGGAGGTGCATGGATAAAAGCCATAAACCACTCAAATTAACTCATCTTGATTTTTGAGTTATCTGATCATAAAAGATAGTTAATTCTCAAAATCATGCAAAAACAGCTTTTTAACTCAAATTAGAGTTTAGATCAGCTTTTTGAACTCCAAAAAGATGTTGAGTTCCAAAAAGTCAATAACTTGCATTGATTTTCTAATTTGGAGTTTAACTGTTTCTTTTGAATATGCATAATAATTAAGAATTAAATAAATAAATAAAGTGATTTATCCTCAACTCAACTGATTTTTGAAATAAAATAATTAATTTATGGGTTAATTAACTATTTTACCAAACTTTTATTAAAAATTATATTATTAAATAATGACAACATGCTTTAATTAATTAAATAAGAATTTAATCAATTAAAGATAGGAATTTTGATCTATTGTCAAAATTAAATAATACAATTAATAATAGATAGAATTAAATTTAATTAAACAATTAAGTGGCAAATATTAAATCTAATTAATTAAATATGAAAATATTCAATTAATCAAACTTAGGATAAATGTGATTTATTGCCAAATAATCATTAAATTAAAGATAATTAAGATAATTAAGAATATTACTAGGAATATTCCCCGATGCAGAATTTAAGATAATCAATTATGATTCGATGATGTTTAGATGTGCCTTAGATTAGGACTTTGATGTCGATTTCGTTCGAATTGTCGATGTAGGAGATTAATGAACTTATAGCCCATTTTTGGGGTATTACATTTTGCCCCTCTTTGAATTACTGTGCGAAGCGCAGTGGTTCAAAGATAGTCTGTGTTTGATAAAGATATAAAACTGATTCAAAAGATAAACCGATCTCAAGATAGAAACCGATTGAGAGATATTGAGATAAGAGTTGATTGATATTGAATTAAGATGGAGATAATAGGTCTTGAATGACCAAAGATAATGTTCACTGTAGCAGCAAATGAACCTATGATTGCGAAAAAGTGTCAAAATACCTGATTCTGAACCTTAGGATTGATAAGAAGTGAGTGACCCGTTCTAGACTCGATTGTCTTAGCAGAACTAGCAAGTATCACATCCAAACCCTTCAGTTGTCGAAGAACCAAGGAAAGAACACTATGATCTGATGGTTGCAAAAACTGATACAGTTTACAAGATTAGGAGAATACCAAATTGATATGGATCTTGATGAATCTAATATGCCCCAAGTGATGATAGATTTGCCCCGAGCGATGAGGACTTTTGATGAATCAGTGACTAGACGTGATTGTTATCTTGATCACTGATGAAAGATATTGATAGATTTGATCGATAGAATTTGATTTACAGACTTTGAATGATGTGCAATACCATGCCCCCTTCGAGATTAAAATTGAAATCTGACAAGAAAAGTCAGCGTTATAGTTTAGAAGCATGTTAATTGATTTGAGAAGTGTGGTTATACATGTCCGAGAACGCATTCTGCATCGTTTGGAGGTCCTGGAGACCGAATTTGACTAGGTTTGACCATGAGTTGACCATGGTTGACCAAGTTGAAATTTTGATAGTGTGATGTAAGATAATCAGTTAAGTTGAATACTAGATTTCTGTGATGATTGAAGGTCGAATATGCAGGTAGTTAATAATATGAATGATCTCAGATTTGAATTTTGATCCCGAAAAAGGATTCTACTTGCTATTTCATTGAAGGAACCTTCGTGTGAGATTCAGCTCTTGTTAGACTGGAAGATGTGATTTGAAGAATCGTTTAAGCATTGGAGTTCGTTTAATCATTGTGAGATCATGCAACATGCAAAATGAAATGAGACATGCAAAATGAAATGCAACCTAAGACCGAGGACCTAGTCACTGATCATATGTCAATTTGTTATCATCATTAAACTTTTAGGTAACCGGATAAATCAATACAATGCCCACTAGCCATGAAACCATAGACATATGAATATCGATTTGTATGCGCAAGAATCAATACAACACCCACTGGACAACAACCATGGATATATGAATATTGACTTTATTTTCAAAATGTTGGATTAAATATAAGCATCAAGGCACAAACGCCAGGATGACCTGAATATCATGTCCATTTTGATATAGCAATTTGTACAAGCATCAAAACATACACGTTGTGATGACCTGAGTATGCCTTGCGTTGCAAACACATCAAACAGTCAAGAGATCATTCTAAATCCAATGTGAATTACCCGTAGTGACCCTTTATCGTTCACATCCTTAGGCAAGATTGCGTTCCACAGTAGGAGAAAGAACTTACTCAAAAAGATAATAGTTAGATCAAACGTACTTGAATTTTTTTTTGGTATCAATGGTTGAGGTACGCATGGCCATCCAATTCGAGATAGAGGCTCTTACAGTCGGACACCATTTCAATCCAAAATTTCCAAAGTTGTTAGATTTTCACATACAAGCAGAAGACAAAGAAAAGATTATGCCCCCAGTCATCACTCTCTAAATCCTGTAAAGGACATCATTGAAGAGCTCGAAGGGACACAATATGCAAAAATCTCAATGCGAATCAATAAGCCTACAAGGAGATAAAAGCATGAAAAGCACAGATTGTTTTCAGTTGAGTTTTGATGTTTGATTGTTGTTGATGCAAAATCCTTTCTGGAGACGAGACTGACTGACTGACTCAACTTGAAGCTTCAAAGGACTCTGAGTGGATATGACACGTCTAAGATACATGGGAGACCATAGGATATGACATTGATTGCCCCCAAGTGTGAACATTGATAGGATGCAGACGCTTGAGCTGGTTGGTGTACAGGCCGACTTATTGAAAACTGGAAATGCAGGAACAAACCGAGAGATATGTACAAACTAAAGCAAGACTGAAAGCTGGGAAAGACCAAGATTGTGCTGATAGATGGAGCATTTGGAACAAGTGGCACTTGTTTGCCAGGTTTTCACCATCTTGGTAGAGATTCTATTTTTGCTACCGAGGTGCCTGTTTCCAGGTTTTCACCAAGGCACTTTTTCTTTCTTTTTTCATTTTTTTGTATTTTTCATTTTTTCAATTTTTTTGTACTTTTGATTTTTTTGTGAATCATCAAGGCACCTATTGCTAGGTTTTCACCAAGATGTTCATTTTTTCAGGACTTTTTTTTATTTTTAAGATTTTTTTCAGGACATTTACCAAGCACTAAATGCCTTAGGCGTAGAATTACTTCAGATGGAGAACGTTGATTGGTTCTCGGAGCTGTTCTCCTTCAGTCGTTGAGAGTTGATAGGCACCAGAGCCAAAAGTAGCAGTGATAAAAAAGGGACCTAACCAATTGGGTTCGAACTTCCCCTTGCGTTCTGGATGTGATTGATTTTTAGGATTTTCTCTCAACACTAGATCGCCAACCTAAAATTCTCTATGTCTGACTTTCTTATTGTAGCCTCTAGACATTCTTTTCTGATACACTCTGAGATGATCATACGTTGCTTGTCTGCGCTCATCTAGTAGTTCAAGTTCTTGTAACCTCGACACTCTATAGTCTTCATCAGTGACAAGTCCATGCATTCTGATCCTGAGTGATGGGATTTCAACCTCAATAGGCAGTACCGCTTCAGACCCATAAACTAAAGTGAAAGGTGTAGCCCCTATAGGCGTTCTGATACTAGTTCTATATGCCCAGAGAGCTGGATTGATCATCAGATGCCAGTCTCTTCCTGTTTTATTCACTGTTCTGTGCAAGATCTTCAGGAGATTTTTGTTTGAAGCCTCAACTTGTCCGTTCCCTTGAGGATAGTAGATAGATGACCAATGTTGAGTAATTTTGAACCTGGCACATAAGTCATCTAGATCCTTATTTTTGAATTGTCCTCCGTTATCTGTGATTATAGAGTGAGGGATCCCATATCTGCAAATGATGTAATTCAAGATGAACATAGAGATCTGTTTCCCTGTTGCTTATGTTAGAGGAACTGCTTCTACCCATTTTGTAAAATAATCTGTAGCTGTGATTATATGGGTATGTCCATTAGAAGAGTGCGGATGGATAGCACCTATGAGATCAAATGCCCATTGTTGAAAAGGCCATTGTGTAGTAAAGGGAATCAGATCTCTCCCTGGAGCATGAATCAAGTTGCCATGTACTTGACACTGTTGACAGTTTTTAGCAAATTTAATAGCTTCTTTTTCCATTTCAGGCCAATAATACCCAACCCTAATAAGTTTTCGAGCTAACGTTAAACCGTTCGAGTGTGACCCACATATACCCTCGTGGACTTCCTCTAATGCACGTTGAGACTCTTCTCGTTCTAAACATCTAAGCAGTGTACCATCTAGACCTCGTTTGTACAGATCATTACCAATGATAACATATCGGGATGCGGATCGGATAAGGTTTCATTTCTCAAAATGGTTAAAGGACTCAGGGATGATTTGGTCGTGGAGATAGGAGAATAGATTTTTGTAGCGAGATGAGTCATAACCTACAATAGTGCAGATCATGCGGGTTTCAGGGGAGTCATATGCAGGATAGGATAGGGCTTCCACCAGGAACTCGTAGCGTAGTTCATGTTCGGGCTGCTGTAAAAGAGTAGATAATGTCGCCATTGCGTCAGCAGCCTTATTCTCCATTCTGGGTATTTGCTCAAACGTGATAGAGATGAAGTATTTCTTTAAATCATCTACCATTCTCTTGTAAGGAATGAGCTTTTCATCTTTGGTTTGGTATACATCATTGACTTGGTGGATAATCAGTTGTGAGTCCCCATGGATGTGCATCTCTGTAACTCTCCAGTGTATTGCCATTTTCATACCATTGAGAAGTGCCTCATATTCAGCAATATTGTTTGTGCAAGGAAACTTTAATCTGAATGCTTTGGGTATCGAGTATCCTTGAGGAGTGATGAACAATATGCCTGCTCCAGATCCATTCTGTGTGTAGGAGCCATCAAAGAATAATCGCCATGCTCTAGAAGAGAGGTGCATGATAGAGGAATCGGGAAATTCCATTTGCATGGGTGTATCATCAAAAAGTGGTGCTTCAGCTAATTGATCAGCAATGACCTATCCTTTGATAGCTTTTCTGTCAACATATTCAATGTCAAATTCGCTCAAGAGCATGACCCATTTAGCTAGTCTACCTGTGAGGGCAACTTTGCTTAGGAGATATTTCAGTGGATCAATTTTAGCTACCAAATGAGTAGTATGAGCTAACATGTAGTGTCTCAATTTCTGTGATGCAAAGATCACAGCGAGACATGCCTTCTCTATCATTGAGTAGTTCTTCTCATAGGCCACTAAAGTTCGGCTGATATAGTAGATGGCTCTTTCTTTCTTGTTCTCATCATGCTGTGCTAGCAATGCCCCCAGTGATGTATCTGTTGCGGAGACATATAATATTAATGGCTTCCCATGAATAGGAGGCATCAATATAGGCGGATTTGAAAGATACTTCTTGATATGTTTAAAGTTGTTCTCACATTCTTCATTCCATGCAAAGGTCACACCTTTATGTAATGTTTTTGTAAAAGGCTGTGAGATGTCCGCTAGCTGTGATATGAATCTTTTGATAGATTGAACTCTGCCTTGCAACGTCCTCATTTGACTGATATTTGTGGGAGGTTGCATCTCTATTATAGCCTTGACCTTAGCTGGATCAACTTCAATGCCTTTCTTGGAGACGATGTATCCTAGGAGCTTTCCAGAAGTGACTCCAAAAGCACACTTTTTAGGATTTAGTCGAAGACTAAATTTTTCCATTCTGTCGAGGATCATGCTCAAGTCTGTTAGATGTTCAATTCTAATCATGGATTTTGCCAAGGTATCATCTACGTAATCCTCCATTGTTCTATGCATCATATCATGAAAAATAGATGTCATTGCTCTTTGATATGTAGCTCCAGCATTTTTGAGTCCGAATGGCATAACATTCCAACAGAAAGTTCCCCACGCACATGTGAAAGCTGTTTTCTCTTGATCTTCTGGAGCAATTTTGATTTGGTTGTATCCAGAAAAGCCATCCATTAAGGAATACATTTCATAGCCCGCAGTCATGTCCACTATCATATCAATGTTAGGCAGTGGAAAATCATCCTTAGGGCATGCTCTGTTCACGTCTCTAAAGTCCGTGCATACTCTGATTGAACCATCTAGTTTGGAAACAGGTACAATGTTGGAAATCCACTCAGCATAGTCTATGACACGGATGAATCCAGCTTTTAGGAGTTTTTCTAGTTCTGCTTTGACTAAGAGTGCGACATGAGGATGCATCTTTCTCAATTTTTGTTTGATTGGTTTTACTCCGGGAGCAATGGATAGATGGTGCATAATGAGATTGGGATCCAATCCTGGCATATCTGAATATTTCCATGCAAAGTTGATCTTTTTCTCTGATAAGAAGGTAGTGAAGTTTTGTTTCTCTTCGTCTAATAGAGATTGTGCTACATGTACCAATTGTGGTTCCTCTATTGTACCCAAATTGATGGATTGAGTTGGCTCAATCAGAACTGGAGATCTATCCTGTAAATGACTCAGAAGGACATCAAATATCTCATCCTTAGGTGCCTAAGAGAGGTTTTCACCTTCAGATACGTCTTTTCTTTTTACTTTTGTCGGTTCTGAGACTGCCACAAAGTGGTTTTCACCCTCAGAACTCTTTTTCTTTTTCTTTTTACTCTTGTTTTTTTGACTAAGATATTTGATGTCCGACTCGGTCATGCTGACGCTCGGTTCACTGATGGAAGTACTCATAGGCTCAACTGCATTGAGGTAGCAGGCAAGGGCATAGTCATTTGGGAAGGTATACATACCATGGTTTGGGTTGGTGGAAGTTTGGTCGATAAGATCAGGGCGTTGGATAGTCAAAGCGGGAAAGGCTTGGGATATGGTGTTCACAGATGTGGATATGTCATCATTGGTCCTAACCTGACGCTCAAGTTCAAAGGTGATATTATAGCTCAGAATGTTCAATTCGTGGATAGGCTCAACATCATCATGGGAGTCCTCTTCAGCCATAGGTGGATCAGACACGTTAAGTTCATTGTTTCGCTCTAGACCTACGTTGGGTTGAGAGACATATTGGTGAATAACATCAATAGATTTCTCTGTTATAAGCTCATCTTCTTCTGGAATGGCACCCCATTCATAATCATTTGACTCATCTTCTGATTCAGAATCTCTAGGAAATCTTAGAAAATGTGTGAAATCAGGATGAATACCCCAAGAAGGATTACTCTCAGTCTCTGACTTGAATTCATATTCATGGGAATCAGTGTCAGAATAACTACCCCCTTCTTCTGGATCAATTTGATTGCCTTCGAGATTGGCTGGTTCTTGTGGTGCAACCATCTCTTGCGCTACAGTAGGTTCTTGTGTTTCTACTACATTAATTCTTCTGATAGGATCATCTGTATCATCAAGAAGATCTTTGATCTCTTTAGGCAATTTTTCATAGGGGATAAGCTCAGAGCTATCTGAATCATCATCAGAGGGTTCTATGTCTTCTTTCTTAAGAAGGGGATCTCCTGGTGCAATTTGTTCTATGACATGAGAACAACCACCTTTGTGATGATAGGGTTTCTTCTTAAACCCTATGCCACCAGTATCTTTTTTGGCTCGACCAATGTGTGAAATGGGGGTCACGAGACCCTTTCCCCTAATTCCTAGAGGTCCTTGACCGGAATATCCCATCTTGGCTATCAATTTGTTTCCTGGACCATATGAATTAGAAGGGATTGTAGGTGCTATAGATTCACTAGGTTGAACAATTTTAGATTCAGAATCCTCTTTATATAGCCATGCCAGCACAGCTTCATCCTCTTCAAATTCTTGTTTGGATACTTGCTCCACCACAAAATGTCTTTTGTATGCTCCCATAGGTTCCTTAGGTTCTGAGTTAGACTGCTTCAAGGATTGGCCATACGACTTAGGTGAGATTGGGAGAGATGTCAGAGACAAGACTAGCTCTATAGTGTATTCTCCCATCCCATTTTCTTTGATATTGATATCTTTAGCAATGTCGTCCATATTAGATGTGGAAGCGACATTTTGTTGCTTGATGAAAGATTCTCTGTTGTTGGGAACAAGCTTATCGGCACTTTCCTTCAATGTATTGCAAGTTGTATTCAGATCTGCTGGGATAGTAACTTCCACTCCTTCATAGGGAAATTTCAAGCATTGATGATACGTAGAAGGAATGGCTTGCATTTCATGGATCCAGGGTCTCCCTAGAAGGATATTATAAGCCAATGGTAGATCGAGCACCTGACATGTGGTATCTTTGATGACTGGACCCACTCGGATGGGTAAGACAATGGTGCCCTTAGAAGATCTTTCCTGTTCATCATAGGCCTTTATAGTGATCTTCTTTCGAGGATCAATAGCCAACTCTGAGAATCCCAACTGTGTGATTAAGTTGTAAGAACAAATGTTGAGGCCTGCGCCCCCATCTATCAACACACGTTTGACTCGACGGTTCTGGATCAAGACTTCTATGTGCAAGGGCTGATTATGTGGGTGACTTAGGGAGTTGTCATCCTCTTCTAAAAAGGAGATATATTGCAGAGATGTTAGATGACCAACCATAGTCTGGAACCTGTCTAGATCTAGATCATCAGGAACATTAGAGCCGAGCAAAGCTTTGTCTAGGATATCTCTGTGAGCTGGAGATATTCGAAGTAACTCAAACATAGAGATTTTGGCATTGGTATGCTGGAGTTATTGTACGATGCTGTAAGATGTAGGTCTGGTATCCTTTGGATTGGAAGATTTCAAGGCAACCTTCTGTTTAGAAGCAGATGTGAGATTGAAAGGTATCTTAGGGACATTAGATGAACTTGGTGTTTGTCCTTTCAAATGAGTCTGAGCTTGGGATCGGGTAACCGCATTAGCTGAGGAATGATTGCTATCTCTTCGTACAATCGTGATGACATTGCAGCTCTTAGAGAGACATGGTTCAACCATATTGATGACAGCATTGTTTCCAGGGTAGGCATAGTTGACTTTTGCCCCCATGTTAGGCTGAGAAGTGGAAAATCCCTTGCCATGTTGTGGAAAAGGTTCTGTAAATGCTATGTGATCATTATTGCTAGTAGGCTTATCGATCGTGATGTCCCCTTGATCTATCAAGTCTTGAATGGTATGCTTCAAGTGGAAGCATCCATTAGTTCTGTGGCCTTTAGTCCGATGGAAAGCACAGAATGCATTATCTTTCCACCAATATGGTTTTGGATCCGGATCAGGTTTTCAGATTGGTGGTAAAGAGATCATGTTATCAGCTATCAGGGTTCTCAGGGCAGATTCCAAAGATTCTCCCAGGGGAGTAAACTTTCGTTTATTATCCCATCGTTTGAATGGCTTCTTTGGAGATGGTTCGATAGATTTTTGCTCTGAAGCTTCAATGGCTTTGGTGGCAAGGGTGAGATTGTAGGCCGGTGCCTTTGATGGGGTGTGGATAGTGTCAACAACACCGTCAGAGATGATACCTTTGTTTCTATTCCAGCTCTTGTTTTTATCTTTTGAGCTAGATCCAGATTCAGACTTGTCCTTTTGAAGTGTGATTTCTCCTTTCTTGACAAGTACTTTCTCAATTTTGATTGCATTATCCACCATTTTATCAAAAGATACATGATCTTGCATTTGTAATGGATAGTTGAGCTCTGGAACAAGGTTATTGATAAAGATTTCAAGTTTCTCCATTTCGGGAATTGGTCTAGCATATAGAGAAAACTTCTTTCGCCACCTCTTGAGGAAAGTTAGGAATGATTCCCTTGGATATTGCTTGAGGTTACAGATATCGATCATGGTAATCAGATGTTGAATATTTTAGGAATATTGTTGATAAAACAATTTAATCAATTCCTCAAAAGTTTTGATTGTAGAAGGTAATCTTGAAAACCACTGAATGGGTGCTCCTCCCAAGGATCTAGGAAAAAGACGCATTAGATAAGTCGGTTCATGCATGAATTCCATGGATTGCGTACAGAACTCTCTGACATGATCTTGAGGATCAGAGTGTCCGTCATATTTGTCATACTTTGGTATCTCCACTCTTTTTGGGAATGGAGGCATATACAAGTCTTTGTCAAAAGGGAAAGGACAAAGGGCCTCCATGGAGAATTCCTTGGGTTCCTTCTCTTTCTCAATTTTATTCATTTTCACCTGCATAGCGTGCAGCTGGTTCATTATGGCCGTCATCGGAGTTTCTTCCTCATGCGTGATGATATCTTCGACATTGAAGTGAGGAGGAAGTTTAGCTCCTTCTTGGGCTAATTGCAAAAAGTATGCCTCTCTATCCATTTTCAAGAAATGCCTCATCATTCTTTTGAATTCATTGTCATTCTGACACCGATGGATTTTAGAGGGTGTAGGGTCTTGGTCGGCATTATGTTGAGAATGGTGTCCCTGGGATCCTCCTCCTAGAGAACCATGGTTTGTCCCTGCTTGAGACATGGTAGGAGTTTTTGGGCTCCCTGGAATAGATTGAGGAGGAGTTTGTTGATTACCTCTGTGAGTTGATAGAGGAGGTATGTAATCAGTTTTTAATCGAAAGTTACCGAGACCGTCGTCTTCGTAGATACCTGACTTGATGAGTTGTTCAAGAGTTGGACCCGGGGTATTGGTCAAAAGTAAGTTCTGAGATGTTTCTTCTGATTTCTTGTGTGAAGAAGCTCTGGTCTCCACCATTAACTTTGAATGAAACAGAAGAAAAGGATGAAGACAACTGAAGAACAATTTGATTTGAGAAAATCTGATGACGCAACCTTGTCAAGATTATGATAGTTTTGAAGATCTGATGAGATGTGGGTGAAGGAAACTGTGCCCTGGATGTATGGGATAGATCGCCCAAAAGATAGCGGACACGAGTTCTCAACACTTAGTTTGTTTTTGAAGATTAATTGATTGAAGATTGATAGTTATGACAAGGTTTTGACACGAGATAAAAAGGACTCAAATTGATCAAACAGAAGACTAGATCAGATTCAAAAGATCAAACTCAGAAAATGGTAGAATGCTCAATAGCTACTGCTTTGTTCCTGACACAATGATATTTTTGACAGATTCTGGAACTAGGCTGGAAACATTGGATATCTTGCAATTTGACAATTTCTGACAACTCTCTCAAATTTTTCCAAATGACACTCTGCAGACTCGTACGACACTAGGTAGTCTATGAAATGATAGTTGCTAAACTCATACGACAGTTGGGTAATACTGAAATGACACTTGACAAAACTCGTACGACTTTTGACTTCTTGAAACGACTTTTGACTCCAGAAAGAACTTTACGTCAATTTTTGCAAAATTTAAGGTTTTCAGTTTTGGATTGTTTGCAAATTGTACTATCCAGATTTTGAAGGTTATACCAGATTTGATCATTTTTAATAGCCAAGTAGATAAATAAGCACGCAGAACAGCAAGCAAGTGATTCCAAGCACGTCTGAAAACAATGAACAAGGGCAAAAGCAACCTTGCGCATGAACAATCAAGTGACCAAATTGTGCTAATCCCTGAGAGTACTAATTGTGTATGTTCTGAAAAGTTTTGCAATAACACACATATACCTGAGAATGAAAAATTGGCCTCTCTAGGGTTTTTAGTAATGGTTTGACTCTGCAACTTTTATGATTCAAAGGGGTGAACTCCAATCCCGACGCACCAGGGTTTTGACACAGTCTGAGAACTTAATCTTCAAGAGCTGCTAGGGAGATCTGACAACCCAACAATGAACCATACCTGTGGAGATTTCTTCGACAAGGACATTTATATAGTGGCTGTCACTACCACGATGAAAATGGCTATGACCGCTTGAGGTTCCGTCAACGCAGTTTGCCCTGTGAAGGGATTGTCCGCTACGGTTAACCCTCTCTAAAGATGACTCACAGATTTATACGACAAGGGGACTTGGCTCCAGATTTAAGGTTTTGACACCTCTTCACTTTTAACCCAAACAAAACAAGCAGATTAATCTGACACGCTAAGACAAAGTTTTGTTCCACCAAGGTCTGTGATATCAACTCCACGTGATCTATCAACCTCTCCGGGGAGAGAATGTATCAATCAATAAGAGAAGACACACTAACCAATTTTGATTCACCAAAGCTCATGATATCAACCCTACGTGATCTATCAACCTCTCCGGAGAGAGAATGTGTCGATCAATAAGAGAGGATGCACTAACCAAGTTGAATGTGAAACGCACTAAGTATCCTCCCTACCTACAAGGATTCTATCGTCAAGAAGGATTTCACTGGGAATCCAATCTTTCAAGAATCACGAATAGTGTTCATAGGGCCTAATTACTATGTGAGCACAGATATATTCCCGAAAGTAAATCTACCAAAAGTACCCAAAAAGTAGAAAGAGGAACACTTAACGCTTAAAGCGAATATGAGATGAGTCCACAAGGTGGAACACTTAACACCTCACACAAGCTAAAAATGAGTCCCCAACTTAGAAAACAAGTGAGTTCCTAAAAGCACAAAAAGGTTGCCAAGTGGAACATTTAACGCTTCTGTCCTGTTGACCCCTCCCCTTTATGGCGCTGAGATTGCAACCACGGGGCAGAAATGAGGGGCCGGTGGATTAGCGAGTCCAATAACCCAAGATAGCAATCAAGATCAATCACAATTATTCTAAGACTACTTAATGAATCTTTAAGGGTTCACAACCTAGTATCAATTATGCAAGTGTGTAGAAATAGATCAAAAGCATGAAAAGATGCACACAAGCTTGACACATAAGAGATTTATTTTAAGTCCCAAATCAAAATATTATTAGATGAAGGAGGATACCTGGGATCCTTGCAACGCGCTTAGTAGATTTTACTTGATTTTTAACAATTTTTGTTGAGCTTTTCCATGCAAGCAAGTGACGAACTCTCCAACAAGCAAACAAGCAAACAAGATATGCAAAATATATTCAACTTATGAAAACCATAGGGTTAGCTCTAAAAATCAATTATTATCAGTAATAATAACCAGCAATCAACCCAAATGACAACTCATATCATTCATTGAACCATGTAAAAAAATAAGTGCATACCCATCACAAAACTTTATTTTTTTTGCTGCATTTGACCTAGTCAACAAGATCTAATTTTTTTGATATGATTTTGGCCACAAAAATAGAAATTCAGAATAGAGACCCCTACTAGAAAATAGAGAGCTTTCCAAAAATGCAGAAATTTTAGAAAAATCTCTTCATTTGTGCCCTAGAGACCCATTTTATCAAAACAGACTAGTTTTTGTAAATTGACTATTTGAGCTATGATATCATGTCCAAATTTAAAACACAAAGAATGAACCCCCTGTAGAATTTAAAGAGCTTTCCGAAAATATAAAAATTTTCAAAAAATATGCTAATTTGCGTCAGATATTAATTTTTTCCGGAATTTCAAGAAAAAATTATTAAAAATTCAAAACATCTCAGAAAATTCTAAATTTTTTACTGTAGCTTCCCTGACATGTCACCAACTTGCAAAAAAAAGTTCAGACCAAAATTCCAAGCCGTTTGGGAGATAAAATTAAATCTTTGAAACTTTGGGGTTTTAGCTCCCAAAAAAAATCAAAACCAGCATGCAAAGGTGGGATGCCCCATGGTGGGCGCCAGAAATGTGTGTGTGAAAATTGTACCTGATCTGTAGACACAACACTCAGTAAAACATTAGAGGTTAGCTATAATCAAAATCGTGCAAAATTGAAAGCTATCTAACCAAGCGATTTACTGCCTTCTAATAGGTGCGAGATTAATGTTCTCAGATTGTAATCGAGATCAGTGACCTAGACGACACCTAAATGAAGGATTTGAATGAAATTGATCTAGATATGAGATTGAATGCAATTATTCTATTTTTTTGGATTTTTCTATGCAATAAGAATGATAAAAACTTGATATGAATCTATGCTATTGAAAACTGATATGCTATGCTAATCTAGAAATGATATGAAATATGAATCTAAATGAATGCAAAAAAAATAAGATTGATCTCACAAAGATGTCGATTCGCAAGAGCTTTGATTCTTCAATTCCAATTCTTCAGCGTGATTGTGCAAAATATGAGATGATTTGTGAAGAGCTAAAGCCTTAATTTATAGAAATCCAGGGCTTGGGAGGTGCATGGATAAAAGCCATAAATCACTCAAATTAACTCATCTTGATTTTTGAGTTATCTGATCATAAAAGATAGTTAATTCTCAAAATCATGCAAAAACAGCTTTTTAACTCAAATTAGAGTTTAGATCACCTTTTTGAACTCCAAAAGGATGTTGAGTTCCAAAAAGTCAATAATTTGCATTGATTTTCTAATTTGGAGTTTAACTGTTTCTTTTGAATATGCATAATAATTAAGAATTAATTAAATAAATAAAGTGATTTATCCTCAACTCAACTGATTTTTGAAATAAAATAATTAATTTATGGGTTAATTAACTATTTTACCAAACTTTTATTAAAAATTATATTATTAAATAATGACAACATGCTTTAATTAATTAAATAAGAATTTAATCAATTAAAGATAGGAATTTTGATCTATTGTCAAAATTAAATAATACAATTAATAATAGATAGAATTAAATTTAATTAAACAATTAAGTGGCAAATATTAAATCTAATTAATTAAATATGAAAATATTCAATTAATCAAACTTAGGATAAATGTGATTTATTGCCAAATAATCATTAAATTAAAGATAATTAAGATAATTAGGAATATTACTAGGAATATTCCCTGATGCAGAATTTAAGATAATCAATTATGATTCGATGATGTTTAGATGTGCCTTAGATTAGGACTTTGATGTTGATTTCGTTCGAATTGTCGATGTAGGAGATTAATGAACTTATAGCCCATTTTTGGGGTATTACAACTGCTACCAACCTTCTTACTAGCATGTGTACATTCAAAAGATCTATGTCCTTCTTCTCCACAATTGTAACAAGTTCCTCTAAAACTTCCTCTGCCATAACCACCTCGGTAGTTACTACCTCTACCTCTAGATGAATTTTCACCTTTCCACTCGGTCTTGCCTTTGTCTAGATTTGTCTTTTTTGTTCAGATCTACCATTTTCACCATTAGATCTACCTCTTCCTCTAGGGAATCTACCACCTTGACCTCTTTGTCTTTGTTCATGTCTTTTGTTCAATTTCTCCTTGGCCTTCAAAACAATTTGATAAGCCTCTTCAATGTTCTCCAACTTGACCATACTAATTTCCTCTTGGATGGAAACTCTCAAACCATTCAGGTATCTGCCGATTCTTTCGACATCATCTTCATCATGTCTAGATCTGATATCTAATCTATATAATTCCTTAGTATACTCTTTTATCGAGCTATCTTTCTGTCTCAAACTTTGCATTCGCCGAACTACGTTAATCTGATAATCACAAGGTAAGAACTTTCCTTTCAATTTGTTAACCATTTTATTCCATACCTTGATTTTGTCTTTGCCTTTCCTTTTTCTATCCAGCTGCAGATGTTCCCACCATAAGGATGCATGACTTTTCAACTTTGTGCTTGCAATCTTCACCTTCTTATCCTTAGGAATGTTTTCATATTCAAAATACTTTTCCATCTCGGTGATCCAGTCCACCAATTCATCAAAATCTAGCTTTCCACCATACTCAGGAGGATTGAAATGTGGTGTTGACTACAGACTTGTTAAAGCCTTAAAAAATCTTTCTCTGTCTTGATCCATATCGGGTTCAGGTTTTGCATTCGCCTATTTTTCTTCAACTTCATCATCACTAACATCTTCAAGATGTCTGCCTCTTCTTTGGGCTGTTTCAACAGCTTCTAACCTAGCAGCAATATGCCTTAGCATATCTGCCAATCTTGGATCTACATCTCACCTCCCACGCACCATCTTGACCACCCTCTACAATTGCAGGTCAGATCACTATCTGCTACCCCACAACAATCAACCAGGGCTTCAAGAGGAACCTACAAACCTAGATCAAGATCTCACCTCGCTCTAATACCACTTGACACAAGGCAGGGAAGCAAGAGGGGCCAAAAAATGGTGCACCCTAATGATCCAAGCCTGCACAACACATGCGGAAGCAACAAACAACAACAGTGAGAGAGAGAATGCCAAATCTTTCATATATTTTCATCAATCGAATCATACATGCCAAGCTGTAAGGCCTTCCCGATTAGGGCCAGATATTATAATGAATCTTAGAAGTCCTCAAACATGTGAGGATCTGTCATAAATCTCCAATCTAATGTCTACTATCTTCTATCCCCCAATTACTGCCTCCTAATCTACAACCAAACATCTACATTTATACAAGAAGCTACCGAGATGAGTCGGCCTTCAGATCCATAATCAATGGAAGAAATGGTCAGATCTGGGACCACACGCTTCCCAATGATGGATACCAACATTAAATTCATGATCCAATATAGATGCACAAGTCGGCCACAACAGGAACTAAAACTAAAACCCATTGGCAAGCAAGATAACCGAGCAACAGACAGGCAATGCCAAGCGCCAGTGAAATAACCAACTGCCCAGGAAATAACCGACCACACTCGGTAACCAAACGAACTGACCAACTACCGACCAACTTGGTCAAAGCAGGAACCAAGCAACACAGACAAACTCCAAATTATTTTGGGTGACACAAGATTGCCAAGGACCCGAGATGCTCCTGCATCATTTATCCATTTCTTCCTCATTTTATTTTATTTTTTGAAACATAACTATTTCTGAATTATAGGTAGATATGCATCATTTGAATAAACATTGTTTGTTAGGGGAATTTAGGCCCCTAACATTCCAAGTTGTAACCTTCATTTTTTATTGGGAAGCCACTTCTCCTACCTCGAATAAAAGATAGTTGTTATTTTTATTGATCTTCAGCTTCTCCTTTTTAACACTTTACCGCAGTCGGGGGTCTCCTTGTTAATGTAGTTGGAGGTCAAACCTGATCTCTTTGTTTCCTTAAATTCATTGTCTTGAACAATATGGATGTTCCACCATCCCCCCCCCCCCCTTTGATCTTCACTGTCCGATTCCATAATTTGGTTGATGAGTTTTAGTTTTCTCTTCCCACATCTATATTTCCATCATCATCATCATCATCATTTTCTTCCTCAACATCCCCTATCCTATCTTGATTGAAATCCATTATGTCAAAAATGGCTTCCAATTCCATTAGAATATGCTCTTATTTTCCCTCATCTTGATGTATTCCTTTCTCTATGTTGCCTTCCTTGTCTTGTTCTATTTCATCAAGGACCTTTTGTTCTTTTGATACATTCTCTTCAGACTTTTTAATGGAAGCCTTACTTCCATCAATGTTATCAATAACCCACTTCTTGTTTCCTGCATGTACCTTATCCAGTATTAAAAGTTGTTACCTTGGCTCTTTGTGGATACTTTATGATTCATCTAGTATTAATTCCAATTTCGCTCTCTTCTCCTTCACATTCTCCCTGTTGATATTTAATCATTTTGCAATCTTCTGTTCCTTATATTGTTATAATATTGTTTACAGGTGACATTGCTTGTCTTTTGAGTTTACCTTAGGTGGCTCGACTAGAAAGCCCCCAATTTTGTGTTTGAATTTTATAGAAACTTTAGGTGGTGGAATTGATTTAGTTTGTTTTGTTTCTGTTGTGATATGCTTCTTCCTAAGATAAATGTTATTAGTAAGCAAATCCTCATTATAGAATGCAGGTTTCAGATTTCAACTACATTTCCTAGTTTTTAGTTCCAAGGGATTCAAATTTGTGATCTTAGGGTCAATATTTATGATAATTTTTGCTCTACCTTGAGATCCTTTCCTTCAGTACTTTCATACCCCATAAAAGATCCCAATGAATTACTAATAACTTCTAGGATATCTGAAAAGTGACACTTTGTGGGTAACACACCTAAACTTACCCACTTAGGAAGAGTTGCAGGGATATATGTCCTAGGGTTAAAGTTAGGAAACCATTCTATAAGATAAAAACCATGTCCTAGAAACAATCTAGTTTTACCATACAAGATCTCATTCTTAATATCTTTATTTTTGCATGTAATCAATAAAAAAATATTCTCTAAGATAGAAATACTTACCTGGTTGGGAAATTGGGATTTCCACCATTCCTTAATACTCTAGATCGGTTGATTGAAACCACTCCAAATTTCCAGGACTCCTAGTTGTGAATAAAGCTCCCATATGGGCAATATCTTTCCAGAGTCAATGAACACAATCCCGCTTTCTTCCATTCTATCACTATTAGGGTTAGGGTTAGCTATATTTATTTTTGTATGCCTTGGGTTTGGGGCGTAATTCCTTTTACAAAATTTGAATTCTCATTCATTTGGGCCTCATGGGATCTTTGGTCTTAGGAACTATTCTTTGATTTGCTCTCTTTGGAACCAAGACTAATGCAATTAGCACCAATTGCAAATGCTAGAATTTAGGAGGAGAGCGGGATTGCCCATATCTCGCCTAGGGTTTGCTTATGAAAAGTAGAAGGGAAACCATTCTTTAGAGTCAAAGATCTATATTCTTTTTCATACTTTAGATTCCATTGATGACTCTGGTTCCCTCCATGAAACCCTAGAGAATTTTTGTTTGATGCCCTTATACCCTCCTTTGATCCGTGCAAATTATATTTGGGTGAATTCTTCCTGGATAGACTTCGGTGCCCTGCAGAATTTACATTTATGTTAGATCAAGCACCAAGGAGAGATAGAAAATCTTTCCTTTGTTTTGCCCATCTCCTCTATTTCCTACTTATTATAGGATGTCATTCACCATTTTAGTAGTTAGACGAAGGACAATCCTTTGAAATATAGTGTTTAATGAAACACATTTTGCTTTTTTTCTCATAATCATCATTTAAATTTTTATTTTTTTTCTTCACAATAAATTATAATTTAATCTAGATTAATTTTTAATTACATAAAAATGATCATTAAAAAAGAATGAGCTTAGAATATAAAATGGAAATATGAAAATAAATACTATGAAAATAAAATAAAATACAAAATATATAAAAACAAATACAACATAATAAATTACTTTAAACGAGATTAAATCATGAATAAAAATTAACATTAGACTCATTCATAATAGATTTTTATATTAAAAGTTCCTATTAAAATGTAAAGGAAACTAAATATATAATTACATGAATATACTAATTTCACCGTTACAAATTCCAAACCAGTTAAAACATTTTTTTGTTACAAATTGTTTTAATTTTTTTAGGAAGACTAAATTGTTGAGTGACCTGCAAAAGTAAATTTAGGGCAATGCTCCCCACAAAGGATCTTGTTATAGAGTCAAATAGTCTGGTTTCCATGTGCCCAAAGTAAAAAAAATCAATTTTATAAAAGGGCAAATAATCTGGGTTTTCATCAGGGATATGATTTTTGTGTAAGAAAAAGGGTTTCCGTGACGCCCATTTATACAAGGGATCGAAATACGATTTCGAAGCTTTTGTTTTATCGTCATCTGTATTGATTCAGAGGCTGTAGCAAAAATGCGGTTGCTTCTGCTGCAGCTCTTAAAGAATGGAGTTGGAAATGCCAAATCCCCACTAGAAGCAGTTCGCCAGGTTAGAACTCTAAACCTATTTAATCTCAAACCTTTTTTAAAATCCATTTTCAAGTACTTACTGGATTTCAATAATGACCGGGAAAATACGCAGCGTCTGTTTGTACAAACCCTTGTTGTCAAATAGGGTTCTAATAAGCCCTTTTCGTCTGATCGGGTTTAAATGGCTTCGTTAATTTTTAATTTATTCGGATCGAATTTCTCAATTCCAATTAGGGATTTGAGTCCTCTAGGATTTGGATCTGGCTCTTATGCATTACAAGCTTTGTCTCAACCACTATACTAAAGGTTGGTGGAAATGTTTTGTATAAATTTAAAGTTGGCATGTAAATTTATTAAGTTGGAGATCAAATCTCTTGCATACTTGTTGGCTACTCTTACAGAGTCTTGTAACCATATATGCTCTCCAATTGCAATTGGTGATGCCCTAATATTAAGGATTTGCCAAGGACTTTGGACATTGAGAACAACCCTATTGCTTATAGGAAAATGGTTACACTGTCCGTACAACATAATGATAATGATCGGTTACACCCTAAACTTAAAGAATTTCCGGTGGATGATCTCTCTCTCTCTTTTTTAAGTAGTAAATTTTAACACACCCTGGGCATCACTTAATAATGGGAGTGTAACATTACGCTTTTAGCTTCTTTTGGCTTCGATGCAATGTTGAAGGGATTTCTCTTCCGTCAAAACTCTCTCTTTATTTACAATTGGCCTCATACGTTGGACCTGCTTCATAACTCCATCTTAACATGGGGAGCGTGTCCAGCGTGGCTTGAACCTTGGTCATCATCATGGAAATTGCTATCTTTTACCGCTAGATCAATATCGGCAGAGGGCACTGTGAAAAATCCTTATATTTCAAAAAACTGCCTAAGTTTTCTTATACAGCTTTGTACAAGTAGTAAAGTGACAAAGTATCATTACCTCTCAACTCTAAAGTCCTAAATTCTTTTTCATTTACAGAAAATGAAAATTAGGAACTTGGATGGACACGGACTTGACACCCAATTACTATTTGCTGGTAATATAGTAGAGCAGTTACAACAACTTCAGAAAAAATGAAATACCAAAGATTTACATTCTATGCATGGAAAGATTTGGACCTGTACGAGTCATCTTCTTGCTTCACCAGTCCCTTCTTTCCCCACAGGAATTTGATAGCTTTGTGACTTTGTCCACCTTTGACCAATTGAAATTATCTTGCTGATAACAACTTTATATGGGGCCAATAATTCATCACGTATTGTAGTCTTGTAATGTCCTTCGACCTCGCATAGAAATTGATAACTGCCACTTTTTTGATCAATGGTGTCAGCTGTGACTCAACTCCGTCAACACAGGCAAAATCACTGAACTCCATCCCTGATCATGGTAGCAATTGCCCCTGAACTAGCTTGGTTGTATCCACAGCTTCAATCAAGCCAACTTTGTGTTTCTTCCATACATAATATTTCCCAGTGGCCTTTTTGATCTCCTCATCTCCTTTTATGATATAAACATTGCCAAGGAAAGTGGACAATAATATCAGAATTGACACAATGCCTCAAATTCGCCTCAACAAAATCTGATCACAAGACTTCCTTAATCACCTCCAGCCTATCGCAATCTTGATATAAGAAGACTTTTCTATGTTCTGGACTCCAAAATCTCACCGAAAAAACCATTTTATGTTTGTTTCCTCCAAGATTGATTAATGGTTCCATGGAGAAACGACACAAGGATTATATGAAAATTCTAGAGGCGAACGTGAACTAAAGAGGAGGTGATGTGCTAATTAAAGAGCTAGCATGAACACATGAGGAGCTAGATAGTAGTTCATGTATTGTGTGGAGGTGGCATGTGCTAATGATGCGAGCTAATCTCAAGCTCTGCTGTTGAGATTGGTGATCAGCAATATCGATATGGTGTAGTTTATCTCATGAGTTCCGAATCTCTAAGGTCAAATCATCTGTCCAGTTTATCTGTAATGATTAATTACTTGACTTGGTCTATTCCTTCATTGGAAAGGAAATTGCCGACTCTCTTTTCTTCTCTGTAGCAATAATTGATTGTGAAGTTTGACAGGCTATCCAATATTGACCATGCTTTCAGAAAACCTTTTGATTCTCCAGTCGCCCAAGTGAAAATCTCCGAGGGAGAATAATGACCTCAGTGTCTCCTTCAATCCGCACATCTCTAATTTCCATGGTTTTACTATTTGTAATCCCAAAAGCAGAGCCTCCACCTCTGTCTTATAGTTTGTTCTAGGCTTGATTTTCTTAGAGGCCACCTTGATTAGGAGGCCCAAATGATCTCTTATCCCACATTTTGATTTCCTGTCAATACCCCATCAAAATTCAATTTCTACATCCCTGGAGGAGGAAGAATCCATTTATATTAAAGCACTTTAAAGATGGAAAAGGATGATTAGCTAACCCATGAATGGGACCCAGAGTGTGTTGACTTAATAAAAAATAATATTTGAACTTTCTTTAGGTCATCATTCATTTTGGAGATGCCCGGGAAAAATTGAAATTTGTGAGATTTTACAATAATGTGGAAATTTAGTTAATCACACAATGGAGAATGAATGTCATAGGCATTAAAGGAAAATGATGAAGACTCCACATAGAATTAAACCCCCTTTAACGTAGGAAATGATTTTTTTTAATAAGCATAGACCAGAATTCTCTTCTGGTAGTTTGTGCCTTATTATAATGAGTGAACTCCAGACTCTGGTATGTAACTCATAATGGTAATCATAGAGAAAGCCACTATAAGGTTGGCTCCTTATGACTGTAATTATGGATTATCAAATCATTCTGTTTTTCATAGCATCCAAAATTATTGGAATATAAATTCATTGGCAGTGAAAAAGAAATTAAATCTCCATTTGTGGCCATTGTTTGTCGTCCATTGTGCTTATATGTTCCCAACAAATGTTGAAGTCATTGCTATGGTTAAATCTTCAGCAGTGACACATATTCAATTTTTTGTAATTTGGGGGAAAAGCAAAGATATGCCACATATATGTAACAAATCTATAAAATATTAGCTGTGTTAGCATCCCATGTACAGAAATAATCTGTTCTATTGAAGAGTGATCTCTGTCTCAATTTCAGTTTGAAGAAATGCAATGAAGTTTATGATACATAAACAGCTTTATACAGTGTATATATTGTCCTTGTTTGCCATATATCTCAAGACCTTGTGTTTATAAAATGATAGTCCATACGCACAACTGTAAGAGTTCTCTGAGTTCCGGGTGTCGGATACAAAACTCAAGTAATATAACTTGGAATGGTAGTTTCGACAAATGCCCAGCGGAAGAAAAGTGAAAGAGCATACTCCCTCTTGCAACAATGGCAATATATAAATGTGTTTTCTGGGTTTCTTTGGGATAGTCATTTACTGCCTGGCACTTTCTAGAATCTTAGATACTTTTCAGTTTCAGTTTTCCTTCCAATTACATTTTTTGCAGTTTGGTCTAGGCCAAGCATCAGACCACCAGAGCTGGTTGATTTGTTCTCGTGCTTGTGTGCAATTATGATTAGTTATGTGCCTTTTCAACATTCTTGAAAACAGGTTTTGGTCCACTGACATTGTTTGCTCTTGTGGCCTTTAAGTACCCGGAAAGATTTTTCATTCTCTACACAATAGGAATCCTATCTACTTTGCCAGAAAACTACTTGTTAAAGTACTCACCCAGAGACCCACGATCATATAAACAGGGCAAACTGAACCTAGAACAGATTTTAGGGCAAAGCTGATATTGGTTTCAAGTTTGTTTTGATGGCAAAGGACCATGCTATTGTGGATTTTACCATTCAACTCATGTCTAAGCACAACCACATTTACCACCACAAGCTCCTTCTTTCACCTCTTCATCATCGAGAGACACTCTCCTCGGCCTTAGTGCAACCATTTGGGATTTATAGCATATGTTACCATATGAAGTAGGATGTTCATAGTGTGCCACCATTGTGCCACAATGGGCTTTATGCACCTCATATAATCCTAAATAAAGATCCATGCTATTGTTAATTTTTAGTTTCAGATCTTAACAATTTAACAAAAGAAAGAAATAAATGCAAGGAAAGATAAGTGAAACACAATCACAACACAAAATATACCCTGGGAAACCTCCCTTGTGGAGGTAAAAACCCAGCAAATCGTTTGATGTATTAATTAAGCCCAGATGTAACTTACAATGTTTAGCCTCTGAATATAATTTCTTAATAATGGATTTGACCTGGAGATGTAATTTGCAGTGAGCAGTATAGAACCAGATCTAGTTGCATAAATGGACCAGTCACCAACTGAGCAGAGGTAGACCAGTTGTCTGTAGATGTAGTAGCTCTGCAGTAACAGTAGATTGCATATGTTGGAGTATATTCTCCAAGGCAGAGCGATAACAATTTCTGGAGATGTAGTTCACATAAGTAGCAGTTGAATCAGAGTATTCTCCAGGGCAGAGCAGAAATTCACATATATCTTTAATCAGGTCGCACATCAACTGTTGTGAGTAATATGATCAAATAGAGGCAGTCAGCTCCAACCTCTATAATAGTCGCTGTAGATTAAACTTATCAATTTCGCCAAGGAAGAGCAGAAGTTTAGATCGCATATGTTTTCTATGTTTTTCATGTTTTGATGCTCAAAACGATCTTATATATATACTGGCTGAATTATTTAATTGATGCAGGCTGACTCATTTATTTTATTTTTCCTTGGCCGACCTAGCAACTTTGGCACCAGTTATATGGCGTGTGTTAAAGGGCCGACAGTGAAAACCTCTACCCTTAGACGATTTAATTAATGGGTCCATTAAGATCAAGTTAAAGATTTGATCTAAATGAATAATTGAGCGCAGAGCAAGAATTCGACTAGCTATAACATTAACACTCCCTCTTAGCTAGGAGAGATTTAAGAGGACATCATACCTTTCCATCATGCCTACTTGTAGAGGATGGATCCACCATACAATGCCTGTAGAGGGTGGGAGAGGATAATCCTCAAAAGATCACCTTGCATTGCCCACAAAGGGTGATTGCCACCGTACATTGCCCATAGAGGGTGGACTTCAACACAATACCACCTTACATTGCCCGCAGAGGGTGGTGAGAAACTTTGCCACCTTACATTGCCCGTAGAGGGTGGACTTAAAATATTACAATGCCATCTTGCATTGCCCGCCCGCAAGAGTGGTACAATTGAGATACATACACAAGATACATTAATGGAGCTGAGATTCCCTCTCAACGATAGCAGGTATCTTTACAAGTCCAAGCCTTTCCTGGAAGTACTCAAACTTCACCCTATTAAGTGGCTTGGTGAGGATGTCTGCCACTTGCTCTTCAGTGCTGATGTACTTCAGCTGAATGGCACCTCTCTGGACCATATCTCGAATAAAGTGATAGTGAGTTTCCACATGTTTAGATCTGTCATGCAACACAAGATTGACAAACATCTTTATACAACTCTTATTATCACAATGAATCACAGTAGAATTTAGTGGTTGTCCAAACAACCCAATAAGAAGCTTTCGAAGCCACATTGCTTCTCTAGATACAACACTGGCTGCAATATACTTAGCTTCAACGGTACTCAAAGCAACTGAGGATTGCTTCCTGCTAGCCTAGGAGATCATGGTTGATCCCAAACTAAAACATAAGCTTGCAGTGCTTCTCTTTTCGATGACATCTCCTGCCCAATTTGAATCAAAAAATCCTTCCAAGGAAATTATGGTGGAAGAATACTTCAGCCCATAGTCAACTGTGCCTCGAAGATATCTCAGAATGTGTTTAGCTGCAACAAGATTAACAACCTTGGGTGTGTTCATAAACTGGGTGAGTGCACTGACAACATAGCATATATCCTATCTAGTGTTGACTAGATACATCAAAGACCCAATCAGTTGCCTATATTTAGAAGCATTTGCAAAGTCAGAATTTTCTGCACATGCACTCAACTTTTTCAGATTAGTCTCCATAGGTGTAGACATAGATTTACAATCCAACATTTTAAATCTTTTCAATATATCAACAATATATTTTCCTTGATTTAGCATAATTTCGTTTGTACCTTGCCAAACTTCTAATCCAAGAAAATAATGCATAAATCATAGATCTTTCATTTCAAACTCAGAAGTTGACTCCTTTTTACATCTAATGATAAGATCTTCTTTCCCAGTTAGAAATAAATCATCAACATATAATACCAAAATCAACATCTCATCATTAAGGACTTTAAAGTAAATGTTAGGATCAACATGATTCTTACAAAATCCTAATCCTACCAGATACTTATCAATTCTTTCATACCATGCATGAGGAGCTTGTTTCAAACCATAGAGAGCTTTCTTCAATCTGCACACATGTGATTCCCTGCTTTGTATCTCATAACCTTCAGGTTGCTCAATGTAGACTTCTTCAATGACACCATTGAGAAAAGTAGTTTTGATGTCCATTTGAGGCAACAATTGCTTTTATAGATCTAATATAAGTATATCTAGCTACAGGAGCAAACGTTTCTTCATAATCTATTCCTTCCTTTTGAGAAAAACCACGAGCAACAAATGTAGCTCTAAATTTTTCTATACTACCATCAACAGAATGTTTAACTTTAAATAACCATTTGAAGGATACAACAGACTTACCTTTAGGACGGGGTACAATCTCCCGTACGTCGTTTTTGATGATGGACTCATACTCTTCATCCATGGCATTCTTCCATTCATGCTGTCCCATTGCATCCTTTGCATTGGTTGGCTCAATCTCGGTAAGAATGCACATCAAGGCCACATAGTTGCAGAATGTATGTGGTCTCCTACTCTCTCGAAAAGTACCCGGAGGAGCAATAAACTGTTCAGCTTTGTGTATGGTTTTCTACATCCAAAGTGGCCTCTTCTTACCCCTAGAAGTGTTGCTAGGACCTTCTGTAGATCCTAAAGGTTCATCATGACTAAGTGGTTCGGGCATATCTGTAGACTCTCTCTAAAACTCAACATTGTTATCGATATTCATCTCATGGTTTTTGTTAGTGACATTTTCATCTTCAATTAGTGATCTTTTAGACTTAAAGCAATATTTTCTTCAAATGTAACATCTGTACTTACCTCAACATTCTTTTGTCTTGGAATATAGATTCTAAATGCTTTGGAATTTTCACTATAACCAATAAGTATCCCTTTCTTATTGGATGCCTCTAATTTGGTTCTTTTCTCCTTAGGAACGTGAATGTAGACGGGATTTCCAAAGATCCTTAGATGACGGATTGCGGGCTTTACCCCAAAGAATGCTTCTTCCGGAGTCATGTCTTTTAGAATGCTACGAGGACATCTATTCTGGATGTAGACAACAGTTCTGGCAGCTTTGATGTAGACATCTATTCTGGATGGAGACAACAGTTCTGGAAGCTTTGATGTAGACATCTATTTTGGATGTAGACAGTAGTTCTGTCAACTTTAGATCTTGATCATGAAGCATGGCTTTGGCTAATAATGATGGTCTTGTTCTTCCGTTCAACAATACCATTTTGCTGTGGATTGTAGGGAACACAAAACTCCCTCTTGATCCCTGCTTCTACACAATAGTCATGAAAAATACCAGAGGTGTACTCACCTCCATTATCAGATCGAAGGATCTTAATACATTTACCAGAAAGATTTTCAACTAAGGATTTAAACTCTTTAAACCTAGTTAAGACTTCATCAAATTTTTTAGACCTTAAGAAATAAATCCAAGTCTTCCTACAAAAATCATCTATAAATGTAACATAGTATAAGCAACCACTAGATGAAGCAACAAACATAGGACCACATAAATCAGAATGTACAAGTGCAAGTTTTTCCTTAGATTTAAATTCACTTTTTTGAAAAGAACTTTTAATGTTCTTACATATAGCACAACCTTTGCATACATCATCATGAACATGGCTAAGTTTAGGCATATCTTTTTCCATCTTTTCAAGAGTAGGGAGAGCACGGTAATGTAGATGACCAAGTTTTTGATGCCACATCACTAGATTCAGCTGCAAAACTGATAAAAGCTTGGAAATGACGAGCTGAAAGCTTGTAAAGGCTTTCAAACCTTCTACCAATAACTCTTACAGATTTTATATTAGACTTCTCAGGCCAAGCTAAAACTTTACCCTCAGAAAATGCAATTTGATAACCCTTATCTTTTAAAGTAGAAATGGAAATCAAATTTCTTTTAATACCAGGAACAAATAGTATATCAGTCAAATGTAATGAAATACCAGAATCCAAGTTAAGGGTAGAGTTACCGAGACCTCTCACGGAATATTGAGCATCATCACCTATAACTACATGAAGGCTAGACTCCTCAATGAAATCTGTAAGCTGGTTCCTATATCTTGTTATATGCCTGGAAGCACCACTATCAATCAACCAAGTGTCACTGTCAGTAGGAACATTACTAGATAACGCAGAAATGAAGAGAAAGTCTTCCTTGTTTTTTTTATCATCAACTTCATTGAAGTTGGCTTCTTGGTGACTTAGATGAGCCTTGCATTCTTTGGTATAGTGGCCAAACTTGTCACATCTGAAATATTAGATTCGGATGTGAGATAGATCCCTAGGCTTCTTCCTTGGATAATTGTTTCCTTGAGTCCTGAAATTGTCATTCCTTCTGAAATTCTTTTTCTTCCAATTTCCACGTGTCTTAAAAGATTGAGCTGCAAGAACTTGGATATCTAAAGAAGAAGAAGAACTTTTAAAACCTCTAGCATTTGAACGAGATTCTTCTTGAATACAATCAACTCTAAGACGATCAAAAGAAGGAAAATTACCTCTACCACTCAAACCTTGAATAAAGGGTTCCCAAGATGAAGGTAGACCGTTGAGAGCAAGCATGACCAAATCTTTGTCCTGCACTTCTCCTTCCATAGTCTGAATCTGATCTCTTAATTCAGCAATTCTCATGAAGAAGGCCATCACTGTTTCTCCCTTGCCCATCTTGATTTGAAGAAGTTGTCTTCTTAAGGTGAGAGCCTTGCTGAGATTGTTGATCTCATACATTCCCTCAAGCTGGTTGAACATGTCACGAGCTGTAGATAGTTTGGAGATGACTGCAACAAGGTGATCTTTGACCGAATCAATTAGGATCTTCTTTGCCTTTAACAACTTCTTCTTGTGTTGAACCAGCTCATTCGCATCAGAGGGTTCCCCCGGTTCAGACCCTTGCACAAATTGAAGTACATCATTTTCTTCTAATGCCAATAGTACACGAACCTTCCAAGAGGAGAAGTTAGCGGCACCCTCTAACCTGTCCTCTACATTCACACCTGTTAGCATGATGGAAACAACAGCAAGAACACAGAAATCTGACATAAAATTGTTAGATTTGATTTGTTCAGTATGAACCTAGCTCTGATACCATGTTAATTTTTAGTTTCAGATCTTAACAATTTAACAAAAGAAAGAAATAAATGCAAGGAACGATAAGTGAAACACAATCACAACACAAAATATACCTTGGGAAACCTCCCTTGTGGAGGTAAAAACCCAGCAAATCGTTTGATGTTTTAATTAAGCCCAGATGTAACTTACTATGTTCAGCTTCTGAATATAATTTCTCAACAGTGGATCTGACCTGGAGATGTAATTCGCAGTGAGCAGTATAGAACCAGACTTAGTTGCATAAATGGACCAGTCACCAACTGAGCAGAGGTAGACCAATTGTCTGTAGATGTAGTAGCTCTGCAGTAACAGTAGATCGCATATGTGGCAGTATATTCTCCAAGGCAGAGCGACAACAATTTCTGGAGATGTAGATCACATAAGTAGCAGTTGAATCAGAGTATTCTCCAGGGCAGAGCAGAAATTCACATATATCTTTAATCAGGTCGCACATCAACTGCTGTGAGTAATATGATCAAATAGAGGCAGTCAGCTCGAACCTCTATAACAGTCACTGTAGATTAAACTTATCAATTTCACCAAGCAAGAGCAGAAGTTCAGATCACATATGTTTTCTATGTTTTTCATGTTTTGATGCTCAAAATGATCTTATATATATACTGGCCGAATTATTTAATTGATGCAGGCCGACTCATTTATTTTATTTTTCCTTGGCCGACCTAGCAACTTTGGCACCAGTTATATGGCGTGCGTTAAAGGGCCGACAGTGAAAATGCCTACCCTTAGACAATTTAATTAATGGGCCCATGAAGATCAAATTAAAGATTTGATCTAAATGAATAACTGAGCGCAGAGCTAGAATTCGACTAGCTATAACATTAACAGCTATGAATTGCATGCTTCATTTATCTAAGCACGTATTTAAATATCTTGTAAATGTTTCTAAGATCAAGGGAGTCTATCATTATGTCTAATGACTTGCACAATAGGTGAGATGAAGGAGCAAACTTATTTACAAAAAGAAAAATAAAAAAAGCATAAGACTCAAACAACAAAGAGTGAATGCTATTATGCCATTAAATAACTTACAAAACAAAACCTTAAAGGTTCAAAAAAGCTAGATTAACATAAAGCTAGCCAAAAGAATATCACTGTGAATACAAAACAGGCTATCAGCCTTCACAAACAGTGAAAAGACTACCCAAAAAGATCTACCCCAGGGCTACTGGAAACGGCACCCCGCCACCCAGATACCCCTACCGTATCCGTACACAGTATGGATACGGTATGGGTGTGGTACGGCATGCTAAATGTACCTGCACATTTCAGAAAACAAACCCTTTTTTTAATGCATGTTGTATTTGGCAGGATAAAAATTTAATTTTCTTTTGCCAAACTGCAGTTTTTTATGAAAAAGTAAGATTTTTTTCCTATAAATGAACCCCGGAGCACTGCTATTCCAATGGCTATTGATAAGTTATGCAAGCAGTCTTTATACAAGATTGATTCTTTCTGCAATCTGTGTTTCTGCAAAGGAAGTTCGAACCTCTGACCAAGTGTGCAGTGAGTCTGCAAACTGGACCACATTCGAAGCATACGCAGCAATGAGAGAAACTGTGAAGCAAAAGTCATGATACGTGGCCATTGGCATCAGACACCCGCCAGCAATGCATATCAAAGGCTGGAGTGGGTGCTTGAATCCTTCTCTTTCCATCTTCCTCCGCTCGCAGTTCACAAAAATAAAATATTTGGAAGATATAGATTTATAATGTTTGGATTTAAATTTTATTTAATTTACATTTAAAATTTTTAATTTAGTTTTATGTTCTTTTACTTATTAATATTTAAATTCTTCTGCTTATTAAATTTAAGAAAAGACATCAATTTACCCGCTGCAGTGATCCAGTAATCCCAGCACTATGTGCATTTTTCAGTTTTTTTTTTATAATTAATATTTAGGGACATGCCTTCGCCTGAATTCATATTTTTCATTTCACCTATATTTGTATATAACCAATATTTAGTGTAATTTTTTGGTAATAGCGGCTGAGATGGACAGCAAAACTTTGTTTGGCTCTTCTATATATATATATATATATAAATATATTTCATTTTATCATACTTTTGTTTTTATTTCAATAGTTATTTTACATTTTTTTTTGATTGATGATTAATATATATTTTATTAATTTCAGAGTAAGATTTACAACATTAGCCACTTTCTGCAGGCTGATTGATCCTTTATATACCCCTACAGACCTATCTGAACCTTCTTTAACATGCTGCATTACATGGAGCCTCTCAGGCTTTAAAATGTACGGACTATACCTTGTAAACATCACAAAACACCAGCTAGATATATACCTTATACAGCTCGACTCATCTACCATTGATATTACAGTTCTGTTTACAATGACGAGCCCATAACACTATCAAAATTGGGCCAAAACAAACTATATCCTTCTGATGGCAGAAACGAAATTTGACAGCATCTGAGAACTACTCACCCCATCCATTTCTTCTTCATCTCCTCCCTTGCCTTGTTTGGAATGAAAATTCTTCTACGGGTGTCGAATTTACTCTTTTTGGTCTTCCTTGGCTGCTTCTCTCCAGCCTCCTTGCTTTGCTCTGGCCTCAATTTGGCAATCGATTTCCTCTGAGTGGTTTTCATCTTTCGTTTTCTCTGTCTCCAAACACTCCATTTCCTCGTTCTGCATATACATTACTCCTCCCAACTGCTTTGAGCCTCCGCTATCTGCTTCTCCTTTGGCTTCTTTGAGCTCCACATAAGGAAAGGCTGAAAATCCCTAGTCGCCCCGTTCACAAGCCTCTTGTAATGTCCCCTGTCAGGACTTTACTTAATTTATCTTAAATTTCTTGATTAGGGTTTGGATTGTAATGTCCATGATAGGATTAGTCATTTATCTCATTAGATTTAAGTTATCTTTAATACTCATCCAACTTTATTACTATTTCAACTCAATGAAAGAAGGAGTGTCATCCAAGTTGCCTAGACACCAACTTCGCAATGGATTCCCTCAAACTTTACAGATCCAAGCCCTTAAGCCTGTCTTGGGACGATGCCTGCAAGGCGCTCGGGGTCACTGATCCCCATCCTATCTTGGGACAAAGATCCATTGCTTGGATTTATACAAGCCCCTCCTTGGTAACACTTTAGTCTTCCCTTCTTAGCCAAATAGTAATAGGATTGAATATGTTTTCAATGTATAAATATTTACTTGAAAGTTCAAGTATATTCATCAATGGTTTCCTCTCTGATTATCTATATATATTACTTCTATATATATAATTTCCCAGTCACATATCTTTATATATATCTACAATATAAACTATTGACAATATATAAGCTTACTGAATTTTCCACATAAAACATACAGAACGTCTTTGTTAGAGACCTAGTGCTGCTTACTGTTAGCGCTGTGAGGATATTTCGTATACTCATTCTTTATGCTGATTTCCTTTTATATTTCTTTCTTACTTCCCTATTCGATGCCTCTGTTTCAAAGGGACCGACCTTAATATATGTCCTTGAGTGGTTGCATCTATTTCTAACGTTCCTTGACTTGATCATACCTTTTGGGAGATAACTAATAAGAGATTAGTTAATATTGTTTTGACATATACATCAAACTATCAAATATATGTCTCTTAACTCCTAACCACATATCTTTAACTTTCATTTTATCCTCCTTATTGTTCAGCTGGCTATCTCTACGCATAGACTATTAATATTATTACCGGTTATTTCTTAGTCCATATCGTATCCCAATTGCTAATTCCGTGTTAGCAATACAAGACAATAATAAGGTGATTGCTGTGAAAATAATGATTATATGCTGGGTTGTCTTAATATTGAAATGAGACAGCCTTGTCCTTCACGATGGTCATTATTCCTCTATTCAGATCTCTGTCTTTGGTATCTCTTAACATGTGCCTTGTCTTACTCGATCCTAATCGATGTCCAATTCATTTCTTATAATGATCGTGATATCCTCTTATTTTAAGCTGCGATAATCTTGTTATATAGTTTACTAATTGTATCTATTCATGATGCAAGGAAGTAATAAACTTACACTCACTAAAGTCGAGACTATAATATATGTTCCAAGTCAATTTATTTAATTATTACCGACTGAGTACCTCTATTGTTTTGGTGTAGCCAACGACTATTCGATGAACAATATAACTTGGCGACTTCTTTCATCTTCCATCCATAGAAGAATGGGAAGCAACTCATGCCTTAATATTGTTAACTATCGTCGATGCCATTATCAATAGTGGTATGAGATTATGTCTGGATTCTTCATATGCTGATGTTTATAGTGTTTATGACCGTATAATGTAATTGCTGTATATATCGATGACTTCTTAATTATTGTCCTGGCATGGTTGCCAAAGGCAATTAATCGCCCATAAGGTATACATGGGTGACATTTGATATGTTATTTATTTATTTATTAATAATAAATTATCTCTAATATTATATATGTTTATTAATAACATAACCATTCATTATTAATATTGATTGTTTATATTGTCATAATGACATAACATTATTTATTTATATAGTTTTATGTAATGAATGATATCTGCTAATATATGAATTCATATCAAGAATTTAGTTATATATTCAAACCAAGGTATAATTTGGAATAATTTATATATGCATTAAAAAGTACATTTTGTATTATAAATATGTCAATCATGGCTCATGACACCTCCACGGGCCATCCCCTGTCGCAATTCCAATACCAGGTTCAGCTCTTCCCGTAATGGTTATCGTATCTCCTGCCCTCTCTGGCCTCACACAGAGCCACATGGCATTTAGAGCCTCCTCTAGACTACCCATCTGCAATGCCCAAGCGAGGAAAATGGATGAAATATCAAAATTTGTCCGCGGCCGAAGATCCATTTTCAGATACTCTTCTCTCAACAACTTGTCACACACCCCAAGAATCGATCATCGTCGAACTTAAAAACCCCTTGCCTTCTCCTCACTGTTATTTCTCCCCTAAATGCAGGCAACTGGTTTGACGAATTGAGTGAAAAGCTGGCCTCCATTATCTCTACTCTGTCTCTTTTCACCCTTCACCAATGTAGCTATCAGAATAACTTCCCCAAATTCAAATGAAATAGGAAGCTTTCTATCTAGAATGTTCTGGATTGTTCCTGTGACTCCACCTCAAACATCAGCCATATGACTTTGGCATGATTACACCATGATGACTTCGACACCCATCACCCGGCTTGATTAAGTTGTCACGCGCTTATATTTTCCTTTACTTAATGCTTCGACCCATCATTGTTTGTGCCATCAAATAACACTTGGTTTTAATACTTTGGTTAAAGACTTTATCCTTTCTTACCGAAGTGTTTTGTTCCGCCCCTAGTAAACATGTCCCATCGAATGGTCCAAGAGTTCAGCCTAAACCCCCCTAAAGTCTTCTAAGAATTCTTCCTCTCTCTGCTCTGGTAAGGATACCCCCAAATTTGATAGTCTGTCTATAACTTCATTAGCCTCCCATAGTACATGTGAAACTTTGAATTCCTTAAATGCACCAAGCAGCATTTTGATCCCCCAAATATGTTTGTTCAGGTGCCATGCTCCCGCTTCCCCTTTGATTATTCCATTTACTATGATCTGTGAATCCCCTTCCAGGTGCAATTTGCTAACCTCCATTTTCATTGCCATTCTGATGGTGAGTAATGCCACTGAGCTTTCGGCTTTGTTGTTTGTTCCCACTGGTAGTCTCTTAGCTCCAATCATCTGAATGTTACCTGCATCATCTCTGGGAACATAGCCAGCTCCTGATGGTCCTGGGTTGCCTTTAGAGGCCCTGTCAAAATAAATCTTAATCCAGCCTTTTATCTGGAGGCTTCCAAGATTCTGTTTTGATTGCGGCAAAAGGAGGATGAACCCTCAAAGGCCCATTAACAGGCCAGTTATTTTACATTTATTAAAAAAATAAAAAGATACAATTTTTTTAACACCTGTGAGTAGGAAGGATATTAAAAAAATTGTGAATTGGGTATTAACTATGGGAAAGGCTGTGGGATTAAAGTGGTAAATGTGTTCATTGAGAAAGTTTAAGTGGTTATGTATTTTGGAGTCCATATTGCTTTGACAATAATGAAAATCTTCTTTAATGACTTAGAAAATTATGTTTAATATGTGTATGTGTTTTTAACTTTTTTATGAATGCCATATCCTGCCATATCTAAATGTGAGGTCTTGAAAAATGGCCACTTATGTATCTGTTACTGTGCCTGTATCTGTATCTATATCCATGTCCATGCAACTTTGATCTACCCTAGTTACACAACAATTAACTAGATGACAGCCCAAGCTCAGAAACAACCTCAGAATCAACTTTGATGCTAGGCTTTAAAAAGGAACGACACTTTGCTCCAGATACCTCAGTAATGGAGATTCATGGGAGGGTGAAAGCATTCAAAATTGAGTCCATCTCTGAGAATGGCCCTCAAATTATCAATGCATAATGCCTACTGTTGACAAATTAATGCCTAATGTAAGTGTTCTTTGGACAAAGAGTGAGACATAACTAAGCTCTGCAATTTCATCTACTTGTTGTAGGAGGATTGGGTTTAGGAAAGTAGTACATAGAAGTTTTTACTTGTAGAATCTAAAATTCTACATCTTCAAGCTGAAGTTTTAATATAGATGGAAAGCATTTTGCTTTTCACTTATTATGAAGATCATGGTCATTTGGCATTTTCTGAAAAGGAGAGAAGCCTCCATCTTGCAGACGGGCATCCCATAATGCTTATTACCCGATTCAGATTTATCAATGATATGGCTTCTCTGTTGACTAACTCCATCTGTTTATTGCATGACACACGACTTGAGATTTTGCTAGATTGGCTACTATTTGTTGTCATGTGAGCAATATTGGCCATATCTAGGGCTTTTGTCCCATTGGGGATCTTCTTAAATTATCTTTGCCTTTGAATATCTTTCCTTGGGCCCATGTTCAAGGTAACATCATATTTCTCTCATCTATATGAAAGGATGATACTCCTAATAGGTTGTTGAGATAAATTGTGCATGTGAGACAACTAATACATTCGTACATATATCACTCGTATGTGAGAGTTAATCAATGAGTATTTATGATACTCATTGTAATCAACCTTGACTTAAATTATGAGGCCACAAGTCTACCCTAATAGAGTGTTTTGCCTGCAACACATTCTATAGATGCCCATATATAATGGATGTGCCAACTTCTTTATTCCGGGAATTTTGTTTATTCATATAGTCTATATATTAATCTACATAGGTGTTTGCAGATGCCTTAGCAATTTCAGTAACTGTGACATCAAGCTGTGTTCGGTGGGGGCTCACCCCCAGTGGTCTGTAATATCCTGGATGTTCCAGGGATTTGAGAACTTGGATTGGACATCCCCCTTGTTAGGACTTTTACAGCCTGCATCATTGGGTGCGTTAAAAAGGCCCAACTTTTTAAGGAAACAATTGTTGAAAGCTTCTTAAAAACTAATGGGGGATGATTGTTGTTGCAAATACAATGCTTTGTATTATCACATTTTACAATTTCTTTTATTTTGTTTAAGTTATTTTTAATCATATTTGAAAAACACTTGGCATTAACTGGGCTGACACAAAAAATTTAGAAACTTGGGACTTGGCACACATTTGGGGAAAATCTTATCAAATTAATTGAACACTAAAAAATACATAATTTAAAAAATATTTTTCAAATACTTGCATATTACTGAATTTATTGAAATATTACTGATTTTCAGTTTTCTTCATGTATAAATTCAAATTAGACTTCAGTTCAAATCCTAGACCAAAAAAGTTAGTTCAATATCAATAAAAATTGTATATCCATGATCTGAAGATTGCTTACTATATTACAAAATTCAATTCGTCCCATTTAAACATCAAAATAAATTACAATATATACCATGGAAACTTGAGGATGCATTCCTATCATATTTTGGGGTGTCTCCATTTCTGAAATGTTTCAGGGATAGGGGGATGCCCCGGAGATGTCCCCAGTTTTAAACACAAACCAGGGATGTCTCAAAAATCAAAAGGGGATGGCCAGTTGCAACCAAGATGGGCTGTCCAAATAATAACATATTAAAAAAGTATTAAGTCCCTGAAAACGAAATATCATCATCAACTGTTTAGTCAATGGATAAAGAAAACTGATTTAACATGCCAACAACCACCACACCAACCTGCCCTAGATGAGGAGTAAATAGAACAAAACTTTCTTTGTTTTTGTGCTCTCATATTGTAGTTGAAAGTGAAACATACAGCCTTTGACCATTTTGTTGTAAATTGTATAAATTTTTTAAAATCACATGCATACAGACAATGAATTATGAAAGCAATTAGGTTTTGACATTCGTTAATTTGTTTCTCATGGGAATTCTCAATTCAACAAATACTTTATGTTTTGAGGGTCTAAAATGTATATGTTTTATCCATGTTCTCATATGAATATTTGAAATGATATATATATATATATATATATATATCATTTCAAATATATATATATATATATTCCTTTTTTTATACTGCTGTCTCTTGCTATCCCCCAAAATGGCCCAAAACAAATTGTATCCAAACCTTGTTCCCATGTCCCCTTGTCGTCCCTATCCAAAAAACTTGGGGTAACATATCTGCAAAATGTATTTAAGAAAATCCCAGAAACTCGGGGTAACATATATACAAAATGTATTAAGAATATTAAATAAAGAACCCCAAACCCAGTCCATAACCAAATCATTATGCTTGTCATACACAAAATTATCATCACAAAATTGGAATTGAGGGAATTTATTAAGACAGTGCCCATGGAATGTAATGCCCCCTTTTGGGATTACCCTATATTTTGCCCTAGAATCATAAGTTCGATAAAAACAAGGCACATAAAATAGTTGAGATGTAACTTTATCCAAATAATGTAAAATCAAGATAGATCCTGGTTGAGATCCTGCAATCATGTTAGACAATTGTACAATTCATAAAATCAGTTATTACTACTAGGGTTAAAGAACATATATTCACAATCATCTTAATCATATAATATATATAATTCATTATCAATTTATCATATATTCACAATCATCTTAAATTTTAATCATATAATATATATGATTCATTATTTGGGTTCAATCATAACAGGGCTTGGATAAGGAGACATGATAGGTTGCTCGAAGCGATCCTCACGCTAGGCCCAAGAGTGGATATACCATTCCTGGCCTCATGTGACCTTCAGCCATCCATCCTTTGTGAGGTGGTGTACCTAGTGAGGAAGCTTGTACCTGCCCTCCCTAATCATGCCACCGAATTCACCCTCCTATGATCAAGCATTGTAGAGGTTAGAGTAGAAAGGTAACCGGAGCATCCTTCCCATTTAAGCCATGGGCAGGATACAACTTGCCCCCCCATGGCTTCATGTGGCAGGCTGCCAATCATTCACCATGAGGTGGTGTACTTAGAAGAGGATATGATAGCCAGTTGTAACTTTTCATTTCATGCCTTTGACCATTCATTGAACTTAACTAAATTTTAATTATGTTATATTTTGATTTTATTCTTTTGTATTTCTAATTTTATTATTATTGTGTATTAGTAAAACCTGTTTAAAAAAGGGGACATTACACTACTTGTTTTTTTAAATAAAACTCGAAAAAATTCTTCAAAACATTAAAAAAATTCATCAAAATCTTACCTTAGATGATTAAATCTGCTTTGTGCAAGCTATCTTCTTTCCTCAAGCACTCCACGAGAGAGTGAATAGATAAAATGAGTTTAGTTTAGGGTGAAATGATGCTTTTAGGATTGTATTAGGGTTTTAGCAGAAAAAGGGTAAAAAAATGTTTTTGTTAATGTTTTTTGTCACTTTTATAGTGACCCGGGTGCTTTTATCTATGGGTTTGCCCTGGTTATGTCCGGGTGCAACTAGGTTACACCCGAGGCACCAAAAGTGCGCTATGGGTATTTGGACATGTACTGCAGTGTGCCTGGGCAAACCTGTACTTGGCGAATCTGATGTTGTCCACCAGTGAATATGCATTGTACCCAGTAACTTAACTTGAAATAAGTAATAACCTTTTGAAAGTTTGTGAGTAATGTGTATTTTGATCCCGTGCTACTTTGGTTAAGTAATATTTCTGTGTTTGACAGATAGCTTCCCCTGCTTCTACGTCAATTGACAATCAACAAGGCTCTTATCTCTATGCTTGCTTTTCCAGCTTCTGCAATTGCTCTCCCTATTTTGTTTGTCACTCTTTGGTGCTGAATTAGAGTTATCATCACATTTTGATATGCTCAAGATTAGTGAATAATGAAACATTGATGGGGATTATTGATGAGACAACGGTAAATTTGATTGTAATGAAGACAAACAAGGGTTGGGAAAATTAGTGGCATAACATAAACTTTATTTTTTTAATCTGACCTGAATTGATGTTTTGGAAATGGACTGTCATCAAGATGTTCTACATTTTAATTTAACTGGTCTAAGAATTTATTTTTCAATAATATGGATTTTGTAGCTTGTTAATCATATATGGAGCATTCTCTCTGCAGGCTGCACCGGCGTTTTCTTCCATGCAAAGTCAGGGAGGAGGAGACAATGTCAGTGTAAAGTCATTGCGTGCTTTGGCAATTCTTGGGGCAGGATTGTCTGGTTGTGTTGGTTTTGCCAGCATAGTTTCTGCTGATGAGGCAGAGCATGGCCTAGATTGTCCAAGCTATCCATGGCCTCATAAGGGAATACTGAGCTCTTATGATCATGCATCGTAAGTATATCACATGTGCCTTGTGCCAGATAAATTTGCTTTTAAGGAGGCAGTTATTATGTGAAACTAATGTGTGACAAGTTTGCTGAGTATCCTTCTGTTCGTTCTGTTGCTTAAAAATTTGTAGAATTCGGCGTGGACAGCAGGTCTATCAGCAAGTTTGTGCATCTTGTCATAGCATGTCCTTAGTCACCTATCGTGATCTTATTGGAGTTGCTTACACTGAAGAAGAAGCAAAGACATTAGCAGCAGAGATAGAAGTAGTGGATGGGCCGAATGATGAAGGCGAAATGTTTACACGACCTGGAAAAACAAGTGATCGTTTTCCCACACCATATCCTAATGAGCAAGCAGCACGGTTTGCCAATGGAGGGGCTTATCCACCAGATCTCAGCTTAATCACGAAGGTGCTAAATTTTGCTTCTGTTGATTGCTTTGTCACATCAGATGGAGTAGTAGAGATGTGTTTACGGGTAGAATGTTGTTTTATTTACAGGCACGTCACAATGGTCAGAATTATGTCTTTGCTCTGCTCACCGGATACCGAGATCCCCCAGCCGGAATTTCGGTATTGATCCTATTTAATTTTGACTTATTTAGTTCCTATAAATGGTGAAGTTTTGAAGAGTAAATTCTTTTCAATACATTAAAAAGCAACCTTGGCTGTCAGATCCGAGAGGGATTGCACTACAATCCCTATTTCCCTGGTGGTGCAATTGCCATGCCCAAGATGCTCAATGACGGGGCAGTTGAATATGAAGATGGGACTCCTGCAACAGAATCTCAGGTACAGGAATGCTTTGATGAAAAACAAATCTGGAAACCAACATGTTGACTTAAATTTTCTGCCCATTGCTGTTAATCACAATGGCTTGCCAATATTTGAGAATGATCAGCATAAGATTATATTTGGTACACTAATTGTGCAGATGGGTAAAGATGTAGTCACATTCTTGTCTTGGGCAGCTGAGCCTGAGATGGAGGAACGGAAACTGGTAAGCCTTTGTGTTAGGTGTTAACAGTTATTAATATTGGAATTCTCAAGTTTCATTTTTTCTGTTATATATGTATTGTCTGTCTGTGTAAGGTATTCTTCACAGCTATGGAAGACATCCTTATCATGAATAAATTGTGTGCATGTTTGCAGATGGGAGTCAAATGGATATTTATTTTCTCACTCGCTCTTCTTCAAGCTGGTTTCTACAGGCGATGGAAGTGGTCTCCTTTAAAGTCACGAAAATTAGTCCTGGATGTTGTGAACTAATAATCAGTTTTGCTTTTTGATCTATTGGTTAGCTGTATTAGGAGGTATAATGGATCCTTCTTCCTCCTGTGCAAAATATTGAGTCACAACATTAAACATGTTGATTGGGTTATTAATAAGTGCACTAATAGCATAAATAACCGGAATGGAGTATATCAAGGTTATTCGTCTATTTTCAGCACTCAATTTTTTTGACATTTTTCACTAGTATCTTTAATCAGATTGGGCCCTGCGTAGAGAGCATGCATAGATGGGGGCAGAAGATGGTTTATGTGGATGTTATGACTGATATCCTTTATTCTGGAAATTGCAAGCTCTCATACATTGATTTGTGCCTCGAAGGTAGATTCTTAAATTATGTGGAAATTTGTTATCTACAAATGACAATGGTAATAGGAATAAGGGAAGAAAGTTTATTTCTACTTACAACGTTGTGCTGCTTTCTGAAATTGAATAGTGGAAATGCATGGTATAATTCTGTTTCATGTTTTATGTTGTGGAAATTTCTGGTATGTATTCTAGTATTGGTAATGAGTTACATTCTATGAGTTCTAGTTTCGTCTATAATTTTCCGATACTTCCATACTCTAGTCTTTTCACTGTACCTCTGGTTCTTAATAATTTGGGAATTCTGTCTATGTTAGTAAGAAATTCAATGTTTGAATGTAAGAGCCGAAGCTTTGGGTGTTGAAGCTTGTGCAGTGTTAGTTGGTTTCCTTTCTGGGATTAAATTCAAGGGTTTGGTTCACCGGCATCGTTGTGATTATAACATGGCAGGATGAAGCATTATCAATATACATTTGCAAGGAGGGAGATCATTACGTTACACATATTGGTTTTGGTGCTAGTTTGAATTTGGTGGACTCAGTGGCTAGCTGCTTGTAAATTAGGGCAGGGAAGTGTGGCTGGAATTCATCTGTTTAGCCCAATTAACAAAATCAACCATACACATCAAATATATGATTAATCCCAAAATACCCTTGAAAATCATAAAACTCAATGTCAAATCATAACTTAAGATGGATTATAGTATCATTGTTATTTTAATGGCGAAACTTGCATACACTTACTATTGCCCATTTAGTTTTGTGCTCTGTGCCCTTTTGAGGGAATGTCTTGATACACATATATGGTGACAATTGACACAATCTTTAGGAAGGTAGATTTATTTTTGTAGCCTTTTATGTACATGTCTTTATACGTTTAGCTATACACTATTTTTGACACATTTATTTGCATTCACCTCACTTACCATCCTCACCACATTCATCCATGCATCTACTTCCATCTATCCACTAGACACCTAGATCACTTGTTGGGTGGACATGTTTTAATTTACTTTGAAAATTTAAATTCAAATCAGGTGGATTGAAATCGTTCACCCTTTTATCTCGAGTCAACTAAACGCTTTTGGCACACTTTCATGTCGTGACCATGTACATAAAAGCTAAAGCACAATTGAATAGAAATAACTTGTTCTCATGTTTAGTGAATAAAAGTTACAAAATATTATTTTATAAGTAGGCAAAAATAGCTCCTCAAATTTTGTTGATGGGATGAAGTGTTGGATATGTAAAGTAGATAAGGAGCACAATAGAGACTAACTCATATTGGTTATCTCAAGATGAATTTTGGAGTGTTAAGGGAAATTCTAAGGCATCGGGAGCAAGATGGTAAATTAATTGTTTTTATATCAAAAGTGGTTGAAAGTTGAAGTTCAAACACTAGTTCTTAGGTTTGTAAATATGTTATGTGTAGGGTTGTTAAGGGTTAAACTCAAAGGTGATTCAATGATAATGTAGTAGGGAGAAAATTGTCAAATTAGAAAGTCTATAACATTCTCCAACACGTTTTGCTTCTCCATTCGACAAGAAATGATCTCATCGGACATTTCCGTAGAGAGGTTAATGAAGTTAATTATGTAATTGGCATGAGCAAAGGAAGCATTATACACTTGAAGGCTCATCCTTGGGCAAACCACAAAGCTGTCATAATGGTATGTCCTGCTAATGAGACATCTTGATTTTTGTTTGAAATCACATATATATATTTTAATAAATTTAATGACATAAGCTTTAAGGATTCTATCTAAAAAAAGTTCTGAATGAAGGGGATTCAGTCAAACACCCTTGTGATCAAAGCACATTTGAATAGAACAATGTCTTAAATAAAATTCTTAATAGAATCTCTTTAGCTCCAATTAAAATGTAGACGAAATCACATTTGCTTCAATTTTTTTTGGGTATGCTCAAGTCATTTAAAAATTCTATTTCATAAATATATAAGCTTTACAAAAATTATAATTTTTAATATTTAATTTGATTATTATCTATCTTTTCTATTTTTTTGTGAATGAATGTTTCATCAAACATCAATGTATCTATTTCAACCATGAAAAAATAAAAAAAAGAGATTTTTAACCAAAAAATTAAGCACTAGATATTAATGCTTTTATTTTAACAAATAAAACATTATGCAATATGGAACAAATATGTATAAATTATAATTAATCTCACTTCAAAAATCAATAAAAAATAATAAAAATTATGAGAGAAATATAACATTCTAGATATTGGTGTTATCAATATATGATTGATAATTTTTAAATTCATTTATTTTTTGTAAAAATGTTATGTAAAATAGAGTAATATTATTTTTTTAAAAAGTGTTAACCAAAAAAATAATGGTTAAAAAGTTATGCAAACTTCACAAATAAATTTTTGTTGTTGTTTTGAAGGTGTTACTTAGATTTAACTCATGCCGTAGTAGTTATTTTAGTATTTGTGATGGGAACGGTTCTTCTCAGACATTCAAAAACATGAAGTGTTGCAAAACAAAGATTCTATTTTCAAATTGATGCTTGATTAAAAGAAATAAATTAAATTATATTCTAATTGAATCTACAAATGTAAATTAACAATGAGTGGTCTGTTAATGTCCTCTCTCTTTTTCTCAATAGCAACTTTCCTCTCCTTTGTTTTGATTTACTCCCTCTTACCTCCCCTCTACCTTCATGCATATTTTATTTTCAAAAATTTTCTATTGACACATGGAGCTCCCTTTTGATTATTTTGTTTAATGCATTTTTGAAGACGAAATTTGAATTTTATGATAGCCACAAATTTACCAACAATTTCTACACCTCCCTCATATCCACACATTCCTTTCATTTGCTTTGCAATTTCGAAGCACAAATCTTTCTTCACCTATGCAACTTTTCTCTATACTCACCATGCCCTCTACTCTTTCTTTCCTTGGGTTTGGGCTTTGTCTATTTCAAGGCTCGACACACCTCTCTCTTAGTTGGCTTCTTCCTCCATGCTTGCAACGATTCTCTTCCTTTATTTGCAACTTCTTTGTAGGTTTTTCCATGTTGGAGCCCTTGTAACTTCTCTCACCCCTTGGCTCTTCTCCCCCCTTTTCTTCATTTAACACGTCTCTTTATTGACCTTTGCTCTCCCCTCTTTCTATTGACAGTTTCTAGAATGAATCATCTCCATCAGTTTTTAAACTCCCACTTGCTACAGTTGGTGAAATTTGCCAATACCATTTGGTTAAAGGTTTCTTCAGCCAAGTAGTAAACAAATAAGATGCATTCTCCTTCGATAGGGCAGTATGCGGACATTATGGTCCACGTCATCATTCACAAGGGTACGCCTATTAATTCTACCATAGTTGTACATGTATTGTATGTAATAACATCAATAAGCTAGTTATCTTTATCAAAGTCATTAGAACAAAGAGGCTCCCAACAAAATAAACCAAAGTTGACGCAAACATAATGGAAAATATCTTTGGTTGATGTCGATTGTTGATTCATCTGGGATATTCCCGCATTAGACTCCCCAGGTAGAAAAGATTTGAGAGCATAGCTCCCAAATGGAGTTAGTTAGTAGGGCTACTCTTTCAAGTCACATCAACCTATAGAGAATTCCATCGTTGATATAGACAGAGATAATTTATTCTTCTCCCCCTTCTAACACTTAGTTGAGGTTCTTGTTGTCCTCCTCCACCAAATTTGTCCTCTTCTCCTCTTCCTTTTCCAACTACTCTCTACTCTCTTCCCCTCCTTCGTGGAATATTGAACACTACAAACCGACCACCTTCACCAATGCCCTGCACATCCTCCACATACTCTATATGCAACTAACTCCCACATGCCAAACTACAACTATAACTTCTCCTACCTTTAACAAAGGTAAACTAGACTCAAGATCATAAAACTCGTTAGAATTTACCTCATGCTCTTTTGCTGCCCCAACATCCTCTTCATTCTCATCTTTATCCTCTGCAATCTTCATCTTTCCCTACTTCATGGTCTCATCCACCTTCATACCTACAAGCTTTTCCATCCATTCTTGTTCTATTGTAGAAAATTGTGCCCACAAATCCTTGGCTCTATTTGCAGTTTCTCTTTCTAATGCCAACTCTGCAATGTTCTCATCATGCCTTGTTTTTTATCACTCCTCTAACATTTGCCTCTTTATTTTCTACTACTCCTTTACCCTTTTCATTCAAATCTTCAATTACAACTACTACAACTTCCTTCGTTGCTGCATTGTACAAATGCAAAATCCTCTCGATATTTTCCTCAAGCAACACTTCCTTTTCAACAACTTCCTCGTAAAAAATGGTTCCGTTATGCATCACTTTAGACTCTTCCTCAAACTTATGGTCATCTGCTACATCTATGTCCTCTAAAGGACATTGTTCTACTGTTGCAAATCTTCCCATTCTCATCTCCCATTTTTTTTCTTCCAAGATCTCTCGTGCCTCTTGTCTCAACTTTTGCTCTTCCCTCTCAATCTCTTCTTTCTCCCCTTCTTCAACAAAAGGATCGTGTTGGGCCATTTTCTTGTCATAGCCAAAATCCAATAAGAATGTTCTATTCCTGCAAAACCCTAAGGAAGTTGTCATGTCCTGCTACTCAATTTTGTTTTGATCAGCGAAGAAGATTTACAAGGTTTCAAGGATTGCGCCCTTAACTAGGGGTAGTTTATGGTGTCATCAAGTTTCAGTCAAAAGCGCATGTGCTCAATTGAAAAAACCAGTGAGATATTGGCATTTTAAGGTGAAGAACTGGGTTTATCCATTTACAAAGGGTTTAAAAAATGACAGTCTAAAAAACCCTACCCTCGTTCTATTTTGAAGTTACTTTTTGCCAATCACTTAAAGTCCAAATAAAGCATGTGCTTTATTTTACCATCGGGCGGGACCTTTTTCCTAAGTTCTTATTTACCTAAGCTGGTGCCCCCTTTAATTTTTCCTAAGTCTAAGGTTTCGATGGTTTTAATGTTTCCCTAAGTCCTAAACGGTATGTTTCACTAAAGTTTTCGACGTAGATTAAAGGCTTAATCACCATTTAATCTAACGGTTGTAGCATGTCTGCAAAGCTTAATCTTACCCTTTGCAATGTTGCGACAACCGTCGATCTTTTTGACAGCTCGATGCTCCTGTCAGGTGGGGCCTTTTCTTCTGGTTTTATTCTCTGCCGTTGATCAGAGTTTGATCCTGTGGTTGTCACTTCTTCACAAAGCCTTCATGACTTCAGCTTCTTTCCTTTGCGATCTTGCAACCGATTACCACCTGTCCGATGGGCCCGGTTACTGATGAGGACTGATAGATGCAAAAGGTCAACAATTGTCGTATGTTCGGAAAGGAAGGCTTTGCCCTTTGCGATCTTGCGACAATCGTCCGATGTGATGGTGATTTACAGGTGGGTCATGTGCTAGGTAGATCCGAGGTGCCTATTTTTGATTGGTTGAGGTGGATGGTGATGTGGCAGTTGTTAGTGGGGCCAGAGTTTTCAGCATGTATAAAAGACTGACAACTTCCTTTTAATCTAACAGCTGTAGTATCTTCGGGAAGGAAAGATGCAGGTTAATTGATGATCGCAAGTTTGTGACAACCGTCCGATTGAAAGACAAATAAGATGATGGGTCCCTTTTCTAGGTGTGTTGACGTGCACATTTCTAATTGGCCAAAGGGAAGTTGACGTGGTTAAGTGATTTTTTAAAAGCTACGTGACTGTTGTGAATTAAAAAGAACCACCCGATCTGCCGGGGAAAGATTAAAATTGATGGTCACGTTTTAAATTTGGATTGATTAACCATTGTAGCCGGGATTTTAATTGTTTAAAGGGTTTTTGCCAGGGTTTTTTGAGTCAGTGAACCAGAGGTGACAAGAATGAATCAATTTGATTTTCCAAGGACAGTTGTAGGTCATAAAGTAAAAAAACAAGATATCAGGTAGCTGTCCGGATCAGAATTATTTCCCAAAATGCCATGCCAATTAAAAACAGAGGACTGTTACTTTGAGAAAGGTGGTTGAGAGTCTTGTTTGTTCAAATAGGAAGAGGCTGATTAAGGCATTTTGATAACACCTGAGAGAATTAAAGCTATTTTTTGGAGACTGTTACATAAGACTTGGCGCTCAAACTAACCTACAAATTTGATACCTGCAACTGATTGCAATTTTATGTCCTTTGTCCTATCTCTGGTATTAGGGTTTGTTCCTAAGCCATCCAAAGCTTGTTGCATCCTTTCTCAAGGATTCCAGGATGGTTTGTCTATATATAGTGAGTTCTATGAATTTTTTGGAGGTGGTGAATTTCTCAATGTAATAGGAGTTTCTGGTTTTAGTGTTTTGATTCTAAGGAATCTCAGTTTCTGAATGTATTGATACAAAAGATTGGTTAATGAAAATATACTAAAGTTCCATGTATATTGTTTGTTGTCTTCATATGTGAACTTGATTTCTTCATGTATTTAATCTGCAAGGCATTTTAGGTACATCTTTTTACAAGGTAGATAGTGGGGTTGAATCTTGAGTTCCTTTCAAGGGAGGGGTAAATCTTGAGTGAGGTCTCAAAGATTTTAGTGTTTATGCATGAATTTGATGATATAATGTATGCATAAGAGGATAATTTGTAAGGCATTTTATTTGGGGTTTGGGTTTATTTGAGTTGAGAGATTTTCTGTAGATGTACATTTGTTGACTCTGATGCCCTAGGATTTGGCACTGGTCATTACTTAGATTGCACTGTTTTCACCATCAATCAATTAAAATGATGATTTACTTTAAAGTTGTGAGAGATTTATATGTTTAGATCTGTATCAAGTATACAGATAACTGTTGTGATATTTGAAGAATTCAATCTAATAAGTATACCCACCTGTAGCTAAAAGCTCAAAGTGAAGGACATAGATCCTTAATACCTTAGTGTTTGTTATTGTTTTATGCATTCTTTGGGACTACAAGAGTTAAGAATCAAAGGTTTTTTGATTAGTTTTGATCATCTACAGTTTTGAACACTAACAAAATTGGCGACTCTCTTGGGGAATCTAAAAATAGTTTTGTAATAAAGCTTGTTACAGTTTTTCTGCTAACAGTTTGTTGTTGTATTTGAAGACCAGTTAATAAATCTATCCCCACAAGTGTGTGGGTGGTGACTCTGAACTCTATGTTTACCAGTTGCTGGTTAAGCATAAGGAAAATTATTGAGATCTTGTCAAAGTTGCTATGAGTAGGCAAAGGTATACTAGGTCATACTATAGGGATCACCCTGAAAGCAATATGGGTGATGAATTGCTCACACCTAGTAGAAAGAAGTGGTCTAAAAGAGGAACATCTAGCAATGACTCTCCTAGGCCAGCTCAAGAGCATGTTTCAAGCCCTATCCAGAGGGAAATCCCCTCATTTTCTAAAAATCCTGATTTCTTTAGAAGAATTAACCCTGAGTTAGTTAGTCCTCAAGAAGATGAATTTATAGACATAGGATTTTTTCTTGCACAAGAAATTTTAGAGCAAATAGGAGATACTTCTTCTGCTAAAACTACATCTCATGATTCTGAGAAATTACAGGAAGAAGTTATTGCTTTAAGGAAAAAGGATCGGGAGCAGTTTTTAGAGATTAGTAGAAGACAAAAGGAGAGGGAGCAAGAGACAACAAGTCAATAGAAATGAGCCTAAATCCAAGAATGATGAATTTGAGGGTGAAGGCCCTATCTTGAGGCAGTTGCATCCATCAGAGGTCAAAATAAATGAGGATCTTAGAAATAATGTAATGGATGTATCTGATAAGGGAAAACAAAAGATGGTTGGGATCAACATAAATGAATCCAAAAGGAGTGATGCTAATCCTAATGCAATATCTTAGGCTAGCTTAGAAGTAGAAAAGGCTAGAAAGGCCAAAGAGGATTTGACTTTCCAATTAGAGAAGTTAGAATTGGAGGCAGCTGCAGATGAGATGAAAAATAAAATTGCATTCCTACATGCCAACATGAATACAAATCCTAGCAGCTGAGTCCCTATTATTGGTGGGACATTACCCCTAAATCAATCAAGTGGTCCTATGACTAATCTCCAAGCCTCAAGCTCCAAGCAAATGGTCCAAGGACTAGTCCAAAGTGTCATTCCCACAATCCCCTTAGCTGGTGGTCTTGTTGGGAATACTTCACATTAGAATACTGGAGGAGGTGGAGCCCAAGCTTCACAAAATTTTCAAAGGAGACCAATTCGCCTGGACAGATATCCACCATTGTTCTTTGATGGTATCCCTGGTCAGTCGAATGGCATCCCTAATGAGGTAAGAGACAAGATCCCTAAGTTCACTGGTAACAATGTAATTACATGTGAAGAAAATATTAAATCTTTTACATATAAGATAAATGATTATGAAATAGAGAATGAAGATGTTGTTATGAAACTTTTTGTTCAATCATTGATAGAAGATTATAGGGATTGGTACAAAGGTTTTCCTAAAAATAGCATTACTTCATGGTATGAGTTTGTCAGAAGCTTTAAAGAATAATATGCTAAACATGTCAATTCTAGTTATATGCTTAATGAGTTCAATAATATCAAGAAGCATATAAATGAGAGCATGTCAGAATTCAATGGTAGATTTCAGAAAGCTATGTACAAGTTATTCCAAGTTTTAAGATTGGATGATGAAGTTTGTTTGACCACATACTTCAATGCTGTAGAAGGAAAAATGTCTTACCTTTTGAGAGACAAAAATCCATGTACTTTGAGAGATGCTTTCAAATTAGCCATAAATATTGAAAGTAATAGGAAAGCATCTGGTCAAATGTATAAAAGGGATGAAGGTAAATTGTGGAAAGAAACTAGACCACATGCTGTGAAACCTACCAAAGAAGATGACAAGGTTGACAAATTGGCCAATATTGTCAAAGATCTTTCTGCTAGATTTGATAAGGGTGGGAAAAGTTTTCAAGATAATAGACCACCGTATCAAAGGCAGGAGAGATTTCCTAGGTTACATGACCAACCATATAAAAAAAATTAGAAAGATGGGAAGCCTGTTTTTGACACCCATGAGCCACAAAAGGGCAGGGATACTCATGATCCTTTGAAGAAGAATACAACACATAATCTGGAAAATATCCCATGGTGTGTGGCTTGTGACATGCCTCACTCACCTTACCAATATGTTGTAGCCCAAGCTCTAGGAGATGAGCCAAGAGATCCACCTGCAGGAGACCATGAAGGATCTGAAAAGCTTGCAGTAAATATGTTCACCACTCAAAAGGTGGAGAAACTTTCCTCTTCAAATGATGAAGAGACATTAGAAGATGTTGACTATAAAAGGAGAATTCTCCTGGTTTATGAGCAACAAGTATTTTCCCATTCTGATCCTGAGGAGTCTGATGAAGAAACTTGTCAAATAAATATGATCAGACTAGAAGTGGATGGTACTCATTGGAGAAGGCCCAGTAAAGAAGAAATTAGGACTTTGATTGTGGCTGCAATTTCTCAGGCTAGATCCTCATATAACTTGAGAAATAGAAAAGTTGATGTTGATCAAGGGATCCCAAGGTCAGTCTTTGTTAAGAATGATTCTTAGAGTAAGGATTCCCCTAAACCAAGTGCTTTCCCAAGAAAAAGTAACAATAACAAGCAGGAATTTGTTGTGGTCCAAAGTGCTAAGAAGAATGTGGAAATTGCTATAGAAAAGAAAAACAAAAAGGTTGGTGGAAGAAAAGACCTATATGATCTTTCTAATGAGGCCCCAAATTTTGACATGAGACATGCTTTGTCTCAGATGAAGGTGTCAATCCCTTTATTAGAGATGTTGAAAATACAAGAGCATAAGGCAGCGGCTTTGGCTCTGAAAAATGAGCAAGATGACATCCCTATTGTATCAAAAAAGGTAAAGCCAGTGGAAGGACTTGAGATAGCCAAAGGGGTTTCCAAATTTTGTGTTGGAAATATTGTAACCCAAGAGCCTTCCTCCATTGATCCTTTTTATGTCACTCTGATAGTAAATAACTTATTGTTAAAAAACTGTATGATAGACTTTGGTGCTGCAACTACAGTGATGCCTTACCATGTCATGAAGGAACTAGGGCTTCAAGTTGATACATCCAAAGACAGATGTTATGCCATGGATAATAGAGCAGTTCCTCTGGTAGGTACTTTGGTTGGAATAGAGGTAAATATTGCTGCATTCCTTGAGGCCACTTACAAAGTGGATGTGGTAGTAGTTGATACCAAACCTCACTATGGTATGCTACTATCAAGACAATGGGCAACAATAGTAGGAGGAAAGTTGCAACTAGACCTATCATATGCAACTATACCTATAAATGGTACTAAGGTAAAGTTGTACAGAGAGCCTCGCTCCTCAGTCATGATTGAAATGGTAGCACCTGAGGATCTGAATTGTTATGTTGACATAGACATGGACAACTTCATAGTTGAGGAAATTATGCCACAACTTCAAAATATTGATCCAATTGTTGATAAGTTTCTCTTGCAACAAGATGGACTATGGTAGTTGTACTTTGATGGAGGATGCTCTAAAGAAGGCTTAGGAGCTGGTGTTCTACTTATATCCCCATTAGGTACTACTTTTAAGTACTCATCTTTGTTAACTTTCCAATGCACAAATAATACTGCTGAATATGAGGCTTTGATACTGGGATTAGATATTGCAATAAAACATGGTATAAAATGTTTAAAAGTTTATGGAGATTCCCAGTTAATCATTTCTCAGATTAGGTCACAATATGATGCAAAGGATGACGAAATTAAGTTATATAAATATGCTGTCTGGGATAGAATTGAGTTCTTTGATGCTTTCAATATTCTTTGGGTTGAAAGATAAAAAAATATCATGGCAGACTTCCTTGCAAATGTTGCATTGAAAAACAATGATGCTACCCTGACTGGTGTGTCAAAATTAGAATTAAAGAGTAGACCTGCTGTGCCTGATAATGTTTGTAATTGGTAAGTTTTTGAAGATGACACTGACATCTTAAGGTTCATCCAAGGGTTAGATCAATATGATGGTCACCAAATTGATTTTGATGCTTATCAAGAAGTTGTTGATGGAAAAAATTGTGTCATGGGAAATGAAGTTATACAACTACCTTCCAACCATATCCCCAAGGGTTAGGTTGAGCTGGAAGGCATGTTCAAAATAAATGACAATCATATGTCCCAAAAATCCAATGCTAAGGTGGATGATCTAGAAGAAATAAACCTAGTGTAGGAAACATCCCCACAACTAGTATACATTGGAAAAAGAATCAGTAGGGAGGTAAGAATAAATATAATAAGATTGCTGAAAAGATACAAACATGTCTTTGCTTGGTCATATGATGATCTCAAAGCCTATAGGGAAGACCTATTTCAACATGAAATCCCTCTAAAAGAAGATGCCAAGCCTTTTAGACAAAATAAAAGGCCTATTAATCCCTTGTTAGCTACCAAAATGAAAACAGAGCTGACCAAATTAAGGGATGCAAGTATTATTGAGCCCATAAGACATTCATTCTGGGTCTCAAACTTAGTACTAGTTAGAAAAAAGAATGGTGACATAAGGTTTTGTGTAGACTTCACGAACCTAAATGTTGCTTCACTAAAAGACAACTATGGATTGCCAAATATAGAGGCTATGCTCCATAAAGTGACTGGTTGTGATTTATTGTCCATGATGGATGGATTCTTAGGGTATAACCAGGTGCTGGTCAAAGAATTAGAGCAGTTCAAGAAATCATTCACTACTCCTTGGGGGACATATGTGTATGTCTGGATGCCTTTCGGTTTAAAAAATGCTGGAGCAAATTTTAAAAGGGCAATGGATGTAGCATTTAAAGACCTTATTAATGTTCTCATGGTAGTATATCAAGATGACCTAACTGCATATTCAAAAAGGGAAGAGAATCATTGCAATCACCTAGAGAAAGTTCTGATTAAAGCTTTGGAGTATGGCATATCTTTAAACCCTAAAAAGTGCCATTTTGCTATCACTGAAGACAATCTACTAGGGCATATAGTGTCTAAAGAAGGAGTAAGGATTGATCCTAAAAGATTTGAAGCCATTAAGAAGGTCCCTGCTCCTAAAAATCTCAAAGGTGTCCAGTCTTTCCTTGGACAAATTAACTTTGTCAGAAGATTCATTGCCAACTTTGCAGAATTGGTTAAGCCTATTGTCAAGCTGCTAAAAAAGGATGTGAAGTTTGAATGGAGTCAAGATGCAAGTGAGGCCTTTGAAAAAATTAAAAAAACAATCGAAGAGGCACTAGACTTGGTATCCCCTGATTATTCTAAGCCCCTTTCTCTGTTCTCCTTTGCATCTTTTCATACCATTGCAGTAGTTTTGCTACAAAAGGATGAGGAAGGATTTGAGCATCCCATTGCTTTCTTTAGCAAATCACTATAGTCAATAGAGCTGAACTATGAGCTAATGGAAAAATAGGCATATGCTTTGGTAAAAGTGGTCAAAGCATTCAAAACTTGTCTGGTTTGTGCAAAGGTAAATGCATATGTTCCTCATGCCGCGGTCAAGGATATTCTAGTACAAAGTGAGGTCACAGGCAAAAGATGCAAGTGGATTAATAGAATCCAAGAATTTGATTTGGAGCTTCACATCACTAAGCTTGTTAGAGCTCTAGGACTTGCAAAGTTAATAACAAAAGAAAATATGGACCTAGTTCAAGTAAATAATGTTGACATTGTTGCCTCACTTTTCACCCCATACCTATGTTGTTAAAAGTGAAAGATCTTGAAGTCATAGTCATGTCTGGTCTGGTTAGTGTCTAGGTCTAAGTCCTTCATAGGTAGGCTATCCTTGTCGGGTTTCCTTTTCTCTTGCCCTCTCATTTATAAGCTGGGTGAGTTGGTTCAAAGTGTTGTCATGCTGGGTAAGTGACAGTTCCTAACCTGGCAAGGATGTCATGTTTTCATTAATGATCTTCTTAGATGAAGGATGATTGTGAAGCTGTGATCTCCAGGCATATACTGGGGATCTGATGAAAGTCTTCTCATATGATTGATGCAATAACAAGTATGGCATTTGAAATTTAAGAGATTCACTCCATGGGGTAGTGTATACAATCCAGTTGATAAGACTTCTCTTGTCTTAATGTGTACACTGGTTATAAAAGTAGAGCTTGCAAGTGGAAGGCTTTGATTATAATAAAATTCCGCAAATTTAGAAGATCTCAAGGAACATGAGTAATCTGATATGGTTCCGAAGTGTGATCAAAAGACACATTAGATACAATGATGGTGCATTCAAAAAGATTGCAGTTTGAAGTCAAAACAATGAAGATAATGCAAAGCAGAAAATGGCACAGTGACTACTCCATGCGGATTTCACACCCTCTGCATACATTTTCTGCCATACGCTAACAGTGCAGATGCGATCATGCTTGTAGAGTTGACCAATCATGGAACGGTCGCATGATCGCATAAATAAAATTACAGCCTTGCGATCATGCGACAAGATAGTGGAAGCCCTGCGGTCTCTAGATCTACGGTCCCCGCAAGATCACATGACTGAGAAACCGGTCTTGCGATCATGCGAGATGCAGCCACGTGGACTCCTCAGTAGATGTGGGCCTAGTTCATGTTTTCAATTTGGTCATAATCGACGGTAGCCATTTTTCTGCTAAGCCGTGGGAGATTCTTTGTGATCATGCGACAACATAAATCGACAACAAGGCATGAAGCGCAACCAGCTAGGCAGGGGAAGATTCTTCATCCGATGGTGGGTGCATGTTCTGAAGGGATCTTGGAGTTCTATGCGAAGAAGTGATGGCCGTTGATCTTTCAATGGTGGGCCCGGTAAATTTCTCATAGTTGCTAAGGCATGAGAAGGAATAAAGTACATTCGGTGGTTAGGGAAGATGACCGCGCGATTTCGCGACTAATAAATAGTTAAGAGACAACGTAAGCTGGGCAAGTTCATTTTGAGAAGTCGCATGATCGCAAAAGTTTAAAACATGCTATGTGATCATGTGAGATGAAGACACGTGGAGCGGTGGGTCCGAAGGCATTTATACCATGCAGCGTGCTAAAGGAGAACCAATGGTTGCCGCTATTTCTCAAAGCCGCGGAAGATTCTTTGACACTTGAGATGGGGTCCACGTGTGCCAATAGTAAAGTGGTCACATGATCGCAAGAAATAAAATAATACCATGCGATCATGCGAAAATGGAAACTCAGGCCGGTGAATGTGTTTTGCTGGGACCCACGAAGGCCAACAGCGCAAGTGCGACGATGGGAAGGAATATGCTTTGCGGAAAAGTGGAATTGTGCCACATGTTGTCAACTAAAGTCCAGCGGGTCATTATGATCAAGTGTGCTGATCAGTTCTGGTTATATTGATTTCTCTTCAAAAGCACAGAATGAGGATGTTGTCAATAATAATTCTTTCATAGATACAAGCTGGTGATTATTCGAAGGACATCTTTTGTTATGTTCATCAATTATGATATTTTATGGAATGATGAGGGTCTGTTTAGTTCGTCTTCTTGAAGCAAATCAGATGAAGAGTCAAGGTCATTCTGGCTCCTTTGTTTGTATTTTTGAAAGTGTTAGTCTTCAGTCTTTTCAAATTTTGGAAGCTGAAACACTTCACATTCTCATGAAGGTCATATGATGTAATCTCTATATATGCTATTGCAAAAGTAAATACAAGGGTCGGCAAAATTGTTGATGTATCAGACTTGATATTGCGGAGCCAGTAAAGAGTGTTTTATGTCAATAATTTTCTGTTCCATTAGTTAGTTAGCAGTGGTTTCTATGTTTCTTTCTTTTAAATCTGAATTGCAGGAAGAAAGGAAGGATGTTTCATTCTTTTGTTATGAGGATATGAATTAACCAGAGTAGGATGTGCTTTGGGAGATTCAGGGAAAGACTCATTGGAAGTTCTTAATCATTGCAGTTACATTTCTGTAGGTAGTTGCTGAGCATGTGAATTCATAGGATTTGTGAGTTTTACTGCTTGGTTTTAGATTAGAAAGCTCACCTTGCCTGGATTAAGTTCTGTTTAGGCTTAATTCTGTTTGCCTCTCCTGCTCTCGGGTTAAGAGCATACCCTGTGTTAGTTTTAGGATCAAAACATAATTCATTGCATATCATTCCAAAAGGGAGCTGTATCTACCAATTCAGAGAAAAACCAGTAATTGGAAAATGGATTTTCAACTGTTGTAAGCAGATGTTGTTCATCATTTGGGCATTAAGAGTTATTTCCACAAGAAACAAGAAAGGAAAAATCTATTTACTAACAGACATGAATGAAGGAAATGTCACTAGCATTGAGATGTAGCCCTGGTATACCAATATTGTATATTTTTCAAGAATGCTATTTGCCCAAAGGGCCTGAATGAAAATTAGAGGAGAAGCCTTAAGTTGAAAACCCAAAGGTACATATTGTTACAAGGTGACTTGTATTGGAAAGATAATGATGGGATCTTACTCTTGTGTTTGGATAAAGGGTAATCTAAGAGAGTTCTAAGAGAAATGCATTCTGGACTGTGAGGAGGACATCATTCTGCCAGGACAACTGTTCACAAAATTTTGAGAGCTGGGTATTATTGGCCTGTACTATTTAAAGATACTCATGCATTTGTCAGGAAGTGTGAACCATGCCAAAGGTTCTCTCAAAAAAGCTAAAGTTTTCGGGAGCATTAATGTTAAACCATGTGGTTGCAAAGGCTCCTTTTGCTATATGGGGTATTGATTTTATTGGGGAGTTTACTGAAAAGTCTAGTGGAGGACATAGTTGGATGCTTGTAGCTACTGATTACTTCACTAAGTGGATTGAAGCAATCCCAACAAAAAAGGCTACAAGTACAGTAGTCACTGAATTTTTGATGGACAATATAATTACAAAGTTTGGTGTTCCTGTCAAATTAGTGATGGATAATGCCATGAGTTTTAGATCACAAGAATTCAAGGTTTTTTGTTCAGAGATGGGCATAATAATGTCATATTGATCCCCATATCACCCACAGGCTAATGGAAAAGCAAAATCAAGCAATAAAAGCATTTTGCAAATTCTGAAGAAGACTTTAGAAAAGAACAAAAGAACTTGGCATGCAAAGTTAAAATTAGCTTTGTGGGAAGATAGAATCACAGAAAAGAGAGCTACAGGAAAGTCTCCTTTTGAGATGGTGTATGGTGTAAAATCTAGGCTTCTTGTAAATAATTTGTTCTAGTTTCGTCTATAATTTTCTGATACTTCCATACTCTAGTCTTTTCACTGCACCTCTGGTTCTCAATAATTTGGGAATTCTATCTATGTTAGTAAGAAATTCAATGTTTGAATGTAAGAGCTGAAGCTTTGGGTGTTGAAGCTTGTGCAGTGTTAGTCGGTTTCCTTTCTGGGATTAAATTCAAGGGTTTGGTTCACCGACATCGTTGTGATTATAACATGGCAGGATGAAGAATTATCAATATACATTTTCAAGGAGGGAGATCATTACGTTACACGTATTGGTTTTGGTGCTAGTTTGAATTTGGTGGACTCAGTGGCTAGCTGCTTGTAAATTAGGGCAGGGAAGTGTGGCTGGAATTCATCTGTTTAGCCCAATTAACAAAATCAACCATATGCATATCAAATATATGATTAATCCCAAAATACTCTTGAAAATCATAAAACTCAATGTCAAATCATAACTTAAGATGGATTATAGTATCATTGTTATTTTAATGGTGAAACTTGCATACACTTACTACTATTGCCCATTTAGTTTTGTGCTCTGTTTCCTTTTGAGGGAATGTCTTGATACACATTGACACAATCTTTAGGAAGGTATATTTATTTTTTGTAGCCGTTTAGGTACATGTCTATATACGTTTAACTATACACTATTTTTGACACATTTATTTGCATTCACCTCACTTACCATCCTCACCACATTCATCCATGCATCTACTTCCATCTATCCACTAGACACCTAGTTCACTTGTTGGGTGGACATGTTTTATTTACTTTAAAAATTTAAATTCAAATCGGGTGGATTGAACTCGTCCACCCTTCTATCTTAAGTCAACTAAATGCTTTTGGAACACTTGCATGTCGTGACCATGTACATAAAAGCTAAAGCACAATTGAATAGAAATAACTTGTTCTCATGTTTAGTGAATAAAATCATAAAATACATTACTTTATAAGTAGACAAAAATAGCTCCTCAAATTTTGTTGATGGGATGAAGTGTTGGATATGTAAAGTAGATAAGGAGAACAATAGAGACTAACTCATATTGGTTATCTCAAGATGAATTTTGGAGTGTTTAGGGAAATTCTAAGGCATTGGGAGCAAGATGGTAAATTAATTATTCTTATATCAAAAGTGATTGAAAGTTGAAGTGCAAAAACTAGTTCTTAGGTTTGTAAATATGGTATGTTTAGGGTTGTTAAAGGTTAAACTCAAAGGTGATTCAATGACAATGTAGTAGGAGAAAATTGTCAAATTAGAAAGTCAATAACATTCTCCAACACATTTTGCTTCTCCAATCAAGAAGAAATGATTCCATTGGACATTTTCGTAGAGAGGTTAATGAAGTTAATTATGTAATTGGCATGAGCAAAGGAAGCATTATACACTTGAAGGCTCATCCTTGGGCAAACCACAAAGCTGTCATAATGGTATGTCCTGCGAATGAGACATCTTGATTTTTGTTTGAAATCACATATATATTTTTAAATAAATTTAATGACTTAAGCTTTAAGGATTCTATCTAAAAAGTTCTGAATGAAGGGGATTCAGTCAAACACCCTTATGATCAAGTACATTTGAATAGAACAATGTCTTAAATAAAATTCTTAATAGAATCTCTTTAGCACCTATTAAAATGTAGACGAAATCAAATTTGCTTCAATTTTTTTTTGGTATGCTCAAGTCATTAAAAAATTCTATTTCATAAATATGTAATCTTTATTATAAGCTTTACAAAAATTATAATTTTCAATATTTAATTTGATCATTATATATCTTTTCTATTTTTTTTGTGAAAGAATGTTTTTATCAAACATCAATGTATCTATTTCACCCATGAAAATTTAAAAGGGGGAAATTTTTAACCAAATAAAATAAGCATTAGATATTAATGCTTTTACTTCAACAAATAAAACATTATGCAATATGAAACAAATGTATAAATTATAATTAATCTCACTTCAAAAATCAATAAAAAAGAATAAAATTTATGAGAGAAATTTAACATTCTAGATATTGGTGTTATCAATCTATGATTGATAATTTTTAAATTCGTTTATTTTCCGTAAAAATGCTATTTAAAATATAATAATATTATTTTTAAAAAGTGTTAACCAAAAAAATAATGGTTAAAAAGTTATGGAAACTTTACAAATAATTTTTTGTTATTTTTTTGAAGGTGTTTATTTAGATTTAACTCATGCCATGGTAGTTATTTTAGTATTTGTGATGGGAACGGTACTTCCCAAACATTCAAAAAACACGAAGTGTTGCAAAACAAAGATTCTATTTTCAAATCGATGCTTGATTATAAGAAATAAATTAAATTACATTCTAATTGAATCTGCAAATGTAAATTAACAATGAGTGGTCTGTCAATGACCTTTTTTTTCTCAATAACAACTTTCCTCTCCTTTGTTTTGATTTACTCCCTCCTACCTCCCCTCTACCTTCATGCATATTTTATTTTCAAAATTTGCTATTGACACATGAAGCTCCCTTTTGATTATTTTGTTCAATACATTTCTGAAGACAAAGTTTTAGTTTTAAGATAGCCACAAATTTACCAAAATTGCTACACCTCCCTCATATCCACACATTCCTTTCATTTGATTTGTAATTTTGAAGCACAAATCTTTCTTCACCTATGCAACTTTTCTCTATACTCACCATTCCCTCTACTCTTTCTTTCCTTGGGTTTGGGATTTGTTTATTTCAAGGCTCGACACACCTCTCTCTTAGTTGGCTTCTTCCTCCATGCTTGCAATGATTCTCTTCCTTTATTTGCAACTTCTTTGTAGCTTTTTCCATGTTGGAGCCCTTATAACTTCTCTTATCCCTTGGCTCCTCTCCCCCTTTTTCTTCATTTAGCACACATCTCTTTATTGACCTTTGCTCTCCCCTCTTTCTATTGACAATTTCTAGAATGAATCATCTCCATCAGTTTTTAAACTCCCACTTGCTACAATTCGTGAAATTTGCCAATACCATTTGGTTAAAGGTTTCTTCAGCCAAGTGGTAAACAAATAAGATGCATTCTCCTTTGATAGGGTAGTATGCAGACATTATGGTCCACATCATCATTCACAAGGGTATGCCTATTAATTCTACCATAGTTGTACATGTATTGTATGTAATAACATCAATAAGCTAGTTATCTTTATCAAAGTCATTAGAACAAAGAGGATCCCAACAAAATAAACCAAATTTGATGCAAACATAATGGAAAATATCTTTGGTTGATGTCGATTGTTGATTCATTTGGGATATTCCCGCATCAGACTCCCTAGGTAGAAAAGATTTGTGAGCATTGCTCACAAATGGAGTTAGTTAGCAGAGCTACTCTTTCAGGTCACATTGACCTATAGAGAACTCCATAATTGATGTAGACAGAGATAATTTATTCTTCTCGCCCTTCCAACACTTAGTCAAGGTTCTTGTAATCCTCCTCCACCAAATTTTTCCTCTTCTCCTCTTCCTTTTCCAACTACTTTCTACTCTCCTCCCCTCCTTCGTGGAATATTGAACACTACAGACCGACCACCTCCACCAATGCCCTGCACATCCTCCACATACTCTATATGAAACTAACTCCCACATGCCAAACTACAACTATATCTTCTCCTACCTTTAACAAAGGTAAACTAGACTCAAGATCATAAAACTTGTTAGAATTTACCTCATGCTCTTTTGCTGCCCCAACATCCTCTTCATTCTCATCTTTATCATCTGCAATCTTCATCTTTGCCTACTTCATGGTTTCATCTGCCTTTATACCTACAAGATTTTCCATCCACTCTTGTTCTATTGTAGAAAATTGTGCCCACAAATCCTTGGCTCTATTTGAGTTCCTCTTTTTAATGCCAACTCCACAATGTTCTCATCATGCCTTATTTTTAATCACTCCTCTAACAACCTCTTTATTTTCTACTACTCCTTTACCCTTTTCATTCAAATCTTCAATTAAAACTACTACAACTTCCTTTGTTACTACATTGTACAAATGCAAAATCCTCTCGATATTTTCCTCAATAAACACTTTCTTTTCAACAACTTCTTCATAAAAAATGGTTCTGTTATGCATCACTTTAGACTCTTCCTCAAACTTGTGGTCATCTGCTACATCTACGTTCTCTAAAGGACATTGTTCTACTGCTGCAAATCTTCCCATTCTCATCTCCCATTTTTTTTCTTCCAAGATCTCTCGTGCCTCTTGTCTCAACTTTTTTTCTTCCCTCTCAATCTCTTCTTTCTCCCCTTCTCCAACACAAGGTTCATCAAAACCCAACTAATAAAAATACCTCGCTTCTTTTTCCTTCTTTTCTCGATCAATAATTTTGAGTCTTTCTTGCTCTCACCATTGTAGGAGTCCTTCACACCTACCCCCATCTCTTGAGAACCTCTTAGAATCATTACAACAACTCTCACTACTATCATTTTCCCAATAGGATTCAAGAAGATGCACTTCTCTAGGATCTTTTATACCTACTTCCTCTCATTGGAAGAAGACTGCACACCTGCCCAATTTCATCTCTGCTGGAGGACAACCAACATGATCAATTATTTTCTCACAATATCTTTACCCTTCACCATTATCCACCCACAGGTCTTGGTACAAAATACATCCCTCCATCAAATAGTCTTGTACACTTAGGAACATTGAATTTGATACCAATTTATGGGAATGGTCCTCTCTAAATATTCAAGAATACTCAAAATTCAAAAACACAAAACATTGCAAAAAAGAGACTCTATTTTCAAATTGATGCTTGATTATAAGTAAGTAATTTAAATTACATTCTAATTTAAATTACCCTCCTCTCTATCTTCATGCATATTTTATTTTTGAAATTTTCTCGACGTATAGAGTCAACCCCTTCTAACTGTTTTGTTCAATGCATTCCTGAAGACCAAGTTTTAATTTAGTGATAGCAAAAAAATTACCAACATTTTCTATGCCTCATAGCCACACATTCCTTTCATTTTCTTTACAATTTTGAAGCATATATCTTTCTTTGCCTGCACAACTTTTCTTTATACTCACCATGACCTCTACTTTTTCTTTCCTTGGTTTTGGGCATTGTCTATTTCAAGGCTTAGCGTACCCCTCTCTCAGTTGGCTTCTTCCTAAATGCTTCTCACAATTATCACCCTTTTCTTTGTGTAACTTCTTTACAACTTTTTCCATGTTGGATCCCTTACAACTACTCTCGCCCCTTGGCTCTGCCTTCTTTCTATTGATAGTTTCCATAATGAACCATTTCTATTAGTTTTTAAACTTCCACATGCTATGATTGGTTAAGTCTACCAATACCATTTCGTTAAAGGTTTCTTTAGCCAAGTAGTAAACAAATAAGATGAGTTGTCCAAATTTCTAGAATTGCAACCATTTCTTTGATAGGGCAGTGTGTGGACATTAAGGTCCACTTCAACATTCACAAGGGTACGCTTATGAATTCTACCATAGTTGTATGAGGATCATATGTAATATCATCAAGGAGCTAGCTATCTTTATCAAAGTTATTAGAAAAAAGAGACCCCCAACAAAATAAACCAAATTTGACGCAAACATAATGTAAAATAGTTTTGGTTGATGCCTATTGTTGATTCATATGGGATGCTCTAGCATCAATTTGACATCAAGTATATTTTAGAAACTCCTTAATTTGTCAATTTCTTTGGTCATATAACAATTAATCACTTTTTAGATAACTTTCTTAAAAAGAAAACATACTTGTCAAAGTTTCATTGCCTAACTTTTAATTGTTGACTTGTGCTAATTTATACTAATTTATTTGTATGCATTTGGTTGGAATATAAACAAATATAAAATATAAACAACACACTAGCACAAAGCCTAGTAGATCTCCTCAAGAGTGGGAGGGAATCTTAATCACCACATGTACAAAATAATGTGAGTTTGAAGAACTATTTTTCTTGTGCTATCAGACAATTGTCTAGATGATATTGTCCTTAAAATCCCCGTAAGGTGGAGTGACTAATGAAACTTTATTTGGACAACTGCTAATGAAAAAGCCAAAGTGTTGATAAAGTTGTATATTATTAGTTGGAGATTGGAGTACATTAGGAGCATCAAGTGAAGAAGGGTCCTCATGGATAGAGGGGTCCACATCGATAGGAGCAAGAGTGGCATTCTCATGGTTTACAACATGAGCACCTAGATTTGTAGCAAGAACATCATCCAAACATGCAACATGAGCTTCATCCTCATCATCAGCTTGCGACTCTTCATCAGAGGAAGAATCAGAAGGAAAGATAGTCAAATTTTCTTTGCCAGTGTCTTTCCACCAAGTGGCCTCACCTTTAGACCATAGGAGAGAACAATCAGTTGCCAAGTGACCAACAGAGAAACATCGACGACATTAGAATAAGATTCCCTCATAATCCACCACTTGAGTCCATGATCTATCCCCCACCATAAGAACCACATCACCATGGAGAGGTGTGGAGATATCAATGTCCATGAAATTACATGTAAAGGTAGAGAGGCCCATAGGTGTCATAGTCTCATCTACCTTTATGAAACAATCAATAGAGTTGCCAATGGCCTAAAAAGAAGATTTATCCCAAAAGTGAAGGGGAAGATTGGGAATCCTAACCAACATTAGATGCACACTAAGTGGTTTAGTAAGAGGATTAAATGAAATTATCTAGGGTTTGTCTGAGAGAGAGTGATTCCCTTAAACCCATAGCTTACTTAGCACCAAATCTCATTCTTCAAAAGAAGTAAAAAGAGAAACAAAAAATCCCTTTGCACAATGGAAAAACTAAATATTACCAGGGACCAATGATCTCCATGAATATTTCACCCAACGATAAAGATCTGTAAGAAAGGGCCAAAAATCAATGAATCTGCAAACCAACCCATAACATTGGTATAAATACACATTTTTCACCACATATGAACCAAACACCACCACAAGGGATGTCTTTGCATGAGGATTAGGTCAATATTTCTCCTTTGAAGGTGCAGATTTGGCAACACAAGAAAAACTCTATCCACCAAAAATAGTAATCCTAGAACTAGGTGCCTAAGAGGGCCCACTATACATCATTCTAACATAACCACTACCCCCAAAATTAATGTTAGGAATAACCCCCACCAAAAGTGGGTTAGCACCCATATCACCTAACCCAGGAAGCCTTGAGGTAGGAGGAGTTGAAACAAAAATCTATAAACTAGGGGCGTAAAGAAAATAATGCCTCCAGCACACCCAACAACCCCACAATATGTGAGGTAGAGGGGATTGGGTCAGTAGCAAAAGGGGCTAAGACTCACACAGCCTACTGGGAGCAACAACATACATGGTGTGGGATCCATAAAACATAGCTGTAGGAACCCCCAGAACTAGTGTGCACAACTCGTAGGCACATACAAGAGATGAAGGCATTGTGCCATTTAAACTTGTAGATAATGGAGCCATTGAAACATTAAAACTTGCCTTCATAAATTTTGTCATCGCACACCATTCTCAAGGTAACCATTTTTTTTTGAACCTTGGTTGTAAGCTATATAGGCAAGAAGCCCCACTAATTCATGAAGGGTCAAAGTTATAAACTCTCAATCAAGAACCAAGGTAGAGAGTGACCCCATGGGGACTTAAACCTTGGTTGTAGGAATTACATGCACGAAGCCCCACTATTTCACCAAAGGGTCAAGCCCTTTTTTTAACCTTTGTTGTAATCTCTATAGACATGAAGCCCCATGTGAGGCCTCACCCCAACCCATCATAGCACTACTGATTCATTCACATTTTGATACTTTATGTTTTGATACTTTGATATACTTTCTGATCATTCTGACAGAGACTCATGATGTTATGTTTTATGATGATGACTACATTATGCAGACTATATTTTGATGTGGATTAGGACCTAGAACATGTGGTTGATTTTGGTTATACATGCTTAGATATGTGATTTGATGAGAAATATTTAATCATGATTAGATTTGATTGTTTCATGGATTATGATTTAAGTTAGGAAGTAGCATGGATGATATGTCATGATGATTTATGAAGATACTATGCTTAAACATTACATAATGAAAATTGTAAATAGGAATTGAATTTTGCATATTGATTTATGTTGCTAATTATGAATGGTATATATATATGTGGATGTGATTTTATTGCCTTGGACTACTGATGCTCGAGTTTAGTGTGCAGGAAAGAAAACCATAGAATCTATTCAGAGAATCAGGGCTAAACGCATGTGAATTGAGTAAGCCAATGTTTAATCTGATTAAGAGATTTAAACCTCGTTGTAATGTGATCTTGTTTTTAAAAGTGATTTGAATGTGTGTTAATAGTTTAAATTCATGTCGTTAATTAGGACATGTCATTGTGAATGTAATGTGTATTTCATTGGTGTCACTTGACACTTGTATTGTACATGTGGATGGTGACATGTCAAATTAGGGCTTGGGAAAGAATTCACTAACCTTATAAGATATTATATTTATCCCACTTGCATGTAGATGTCTTGTAGGGATCACATCAAGTTGGAACTCGAATTTGAACTTTAGGGGTACTTTAGAGGGGTCAAAAGTGACCCTAGAGTGTAATTTTGGCCTAAATTAGCTAACCTTAGGGGGGTACCTTGGGTTGGGGGCTAGTTTTTACCTATGGGAAAGCCTAGGTCATCATTATGGCCCTCCAAAAAGCCCACTTTTCAAAAGTGGCGAAAATGGAGGTGGCCACATGCATCTAACTTGTCCCACATTCCTTACTAAACCCACAATTAAGAGGGGGGATAGGAGGGAAGACCAAAAGACTAGAGGGCATGTCTCATTTATTGCTAGGTCTTGAGTACACTTTTGGAGGTCTTTTTAGGGGGTTTGGAGAGACTTAGTGGGTGTTCACCCACTCTCTAAATTTAGAGACAATTAGGGTTGGAGAAAGGAAAAAGACAAAGGATAAGGAGCTCTTCTCAACTACATTCTTTCCATTTTGCTTGGACCAAGGTTGGTGAACTCTTGCCATGAAGAAATGCTCTTGCATTTTAATTTTAGTGTATTGTTGTTTTGATGAACATGTAAATCTTGTATGGTGTTCATATATGTAAATCTTGTATAGTGTTCTTGTATGTAGATTTTGTTATTGTTGTGTTGGGTTGGGGATGCATTTGGATTTTGTATCATTTCTTGTTCTTTTGGTTTGGGAGTGGTGTTCATGGGAGTTAAGGCCAGGGATAACTTTAAGGAACCCCCCCCTCCTGAAAAGTATAAAATTGTGGTGAATCACATGTGATTTGGGTGAAAATAATTTAATAGTGTTGGCAAATTATGCGTCAATCTATGGATATTTGGTGGCAAATTTTTTAATAGTTTACACAATTTTTATAAAAAAATGGCAATTAATTTTTTTTTAAAAATAAATTTATTAATATTGATGGCGAATTATGTTTTGAAATATGGGTATTGGTTGGTGAATATTTTAATAACCAATACCATTTTTATAAAAAAATGGTGAAATTATTTTCCAAATAGTTGAATTAATTTATTTGTTATTGGAAATTTGAATATTGACACGTTGCATCGGGTCCCACAGTCCCAGTCCCATCACCCATGACTATGATAATGACGTCAGACTCAAACGACAAACATCCATTGGATTTAATACGTATCAACGACCAAAGATGAATTTCAGGCATATTGCTGGTCCTTATAACATTTACTGAAAACTATCAGTGGAAACATGACACGTGTCATGTTTCCGCCGATAGTTTTCAGTAAATGTTTTAAGGACCAGCAATATGCCCGAAAAGTATCATTCTTAATTTGGCATTTATTAGATAGAAATAAAGTAAAGTTTTAAGTAATGTACTGAGTATATTACCATTTACCATAGGTGATGTGTAGAATTAAAGCAATGTACTAAGTATATTTATTATCATATCGATTTGAAATTTGAATTAATTATAGAATTAAAGCAATGTACTAACAGATACGTGTAATCTATTCATTACCTTGATAGAATAATTGGTTAGAGTTAAGGCTTGAATGAAAAGTAAAATATCATCTCATCTTAGAGTTAAGGCTTGAACAATTGTCGCATGATCGCATAGCCAGGACATGGGCTATGCGAACATGCGACATACCTCCACGTCACCCTTCTACCATGCCGTATGACTGCCACCGCCAAAACATAGGGTTTGTCACATGATCACAAAGCATGAAATTGGTTCATGCGAACATGTGACAAATTGTCATGCCAGCCGTAAATCTTGAAACACGCTGGCCAACCTGCAAGCCCCTCTGACCACGGCCCCATCGATAATTTCCATGTCTCCACCACATCGACCAATCAGAAAATGCCACATCACCATCTACCACCGGGCTGAGGAACAAGTGTCAACCAATCACATGATCACATGTCAAAAAACTCTGACATGTGATCATGTGATAGCCACCCACAGGATGCCACATAACCGCCAGCGGGACCACTGCCCTCCCCTCCAACAGACCCAGCACAAGAAGTAACCGGTCGCTTGGTCGCATGTCAAAAATTTCTGACATGCGATCATGTGACAACTGAACATTTTACCAAGTCAGCCAATCACAACCTAACACCTCGACATTGAATCATCACGTGGTCCCATTGTAGACAAACCAACAGCATCTAATTAGACGGTGGGTGCATGATCACATGGGGAGAGAATATTCCATGCAATCACACGCCGACCATCGATCAAAATCTCTAGCCCAAGCCCCGCTGACCACACTCCATCTCTTTATTTCCTTCGGCCAATAGGGGAGCGCCATTTGTGCATACATGTCACCGTGGTCCACAGTTTGAAACCCTACACCATAAAGAAGAATCAACGGCCATCGTGATTTCGCATATCTCTGGCAACTCCCTTACGCTTTAGCAACCACCATTGATGCTCTGACATGACAAGACCATCTGACTTTTGCATTCTACTGGTGGCTCACCTACAATTGGATTGTCCATGGGCTCAATGAATGGATACTTTGCTGCCCAATCAAATTTAAATCTCCTGGCCATCTCCCATTGAGGATCAATTTTTTTTTTTGATTTTCCTCTCCCTTTAGTGTTACTATTAATTGCACCATCATCATCACTGAAGTCGATTGATTCATCCTGATACTAGTTATTTATTGGATATTCTTCATCAAGGTCATCTTCATTAGAGATATCAGGTTCTACAACTTCATCACCAGATTTATTAGGCTCCCCAATTTGTTGAATAGACTCTTGTGTAGGTTGAGATTGTACAGGTTCCTCTGATGATGTACCTTCCTCACTTTGACCAACACTATTGCATCTACCCCCGCCAAAGTATGACGTTATATTTCTGCATTTTGTTGGCCTCTCTTGGACATCTCCACCTTCATTAGTTCTCTTCCTGTTTAAATTTGACTGTGACATCTCCATCAAATTAAGGCTGCAATAAAATACTACGAACTCATAGTCGTAGTCGTTCTGGTTTGCTACCTATCGCAATTGTGAGCTCTAAGCTCAGAATCAACTAAATTATTATGCTACTAAGTACTAAATGAAAATCTCTCGAAGGCTCCTTCTTTCCGGCATGTTTCAATAATGAAACTCATATATCTTAAATAGAAAACTACAAATAAACCATTTTCATATCAGCCATCAGATTTTGCCTCATAATCGACATCGTCCATTTTGGCAAATGGGCCGACCGTTACATATGATAAGAACTAATATTTGGTGAACCTTGCGTAATTTCAAGTAATCGAGTGGGTGAATAGGGCAGGAACTTGGGACCCCATTGCGTGTGATGCATGGCAAATTGGGTCCTAGGACAAATAAAAATTTCACATAGGAAAATGGGAATTTGGCGAATGATGATCCTCGAAAGAGACACTCAATTTAATCTGTGGTGAATAAGAGTAAACAGTAAAGAGAAATATGGGCGAAGAACCCGACTACCAAACTAAAATTATGTAATAATAGTGGCGAACATTCCGACCACTATATGACCATTTTATAAAATCTGGGTGAATGATTCGACCTGTATTTGATTGTTTTATTCACCAATTTCTATCACCCGATCGTGACATATTCGCCAATTGGCGAATATTTGCCACTAAAAAAATCCCTGGTTAAGGCATTACTCACCCTTTGGGAAGGGAAGAAGTGGCCTTGGGTGAAGGGGTTAATTGGGCTCTCCATGGTAGTGAGAGTCTCTTCTCTTGGAGAAGAGGGATAATTTCATGGATTATGGGCTCCATGAAGCCATGTTGTAAATATTTGTATTTGGAATGGAATGCCAAAATGTGTATATGGAAGGAATGTCAATATAGCTTTGGAAAGGCATGGGAAAAAAAAACTCTTGTTGAAAATTTGAATATGCAATGACATTCTCCTCCTTGGAAAAGCCCACCTTCACCCTACTTCAATGGGTTTGGAAAACTCATTTGTGAACCCTTGGTTGGGAGTTAATTGTTATTTTGTGCATATATGTTGTTTGTGAGCATTTGGTTGTGTATACCTGTTTAGCTTTGGTTCTCCAAGCTTGGGGGTGGTCTCCTTGAGACCTTGGATGGGAGGTGAGCTCTCCACGGTTCTCCCCTTTTTATTTGCAAGTTTGAAGGCCATGTTTTTGCAAGGGATAAAGCTTTGGAGAGTTTCTATTTTGGTGTATTTGTGAGAGAAAAATATGTTATGGAATTGTTGAAATCATGGAATGGGAAGACACTCATTTTGTTGTTATATAGTTATATTATTGAACATATGTCAAGATGTAAAGAAAGAGAGATCTTGTTCATTTTAGAATCCTTTCATTATTGGTAGGAGGAAATGTAACTTGCTCTAAATAAATGTAAGAATCCTTGTTGAATTCAATTTAGGAAAGAGGAAATTGTATTTCTTGTTGTAGGTTTCATCATGAGGTATAAGAGTGAAATTTTCTTCATTTTGGATCTCCTTGTTGATAGAATAATATCAAGCATATCTTCATTGTTATGGAACATATTGATAATGGTTGGAGAAGTTGAAAAGTAATGTTGTAAATCTTGGCTTGATTTAGTATAATGTAGTTCTCAAAATTTATTAGAGAATAATCCCTCTTGAGAATCATCTCATTCATCTAAAGTTTTCCTATTAAATCTTGATTCCTATTTAATCAAATTGAAGTCTTTATGCTACAACAAAGTAGAAGGAAACAAAAATCAAACTTAGTGTAATGGAAAAAAAGAGAGTCAAAAAGTGACCTATAGGTCTCTGGAAAATGTATGGGAAAAATCTCATACATTTTCCAAATACCACAATCAATAAACTATTACTTTATTTCCCACTAGATTCTAGATTATCAATAAAATAATGTAAAAGCTATAAACATATCAACTCCTAAACTACATCAGGTGGTGGGACCCATGTGGGTTGCCACCCCAAAAGAACCAAAAAAAAAAATATTAAATTAAAAAAAGCTTCCCTTTAAAAAAAATACGTATGCCTTGCTTTAAAAAAAAAGGGTTTAAAAAAAAAAAAAACTTTAAAAAAAAATTATTAATAAATTGGGAGGGGGACCCTGTGGTCCCCACACCCTCTCCCCTCCGCGCAGAACCCTGCCGTGATAGGGAGTACACCTGCCACGACAGAGTACTCCTCTGCCACGACAGTGTCGTGACAGGGAGTACTTTGTCGCGATAGGGTACTCTGCTGTGGCAGAGTGGGGCCCACACAATCCCCAATGGGGACTTAAAACCCAAACTCATGTGGTCTGTTTTTTCTAAAATTTGACTTTTTATTATTATTATTTATTATTATTAGTTAATAAATTTATTTATTAATAAAATTAGTTATTAATTAATAAGTTTATTATTATTTTGTTTAAATTTATTTATTAATAAATCTACTTATTAATTAATAGTTTATTTTATTTCGGTTGTTAATTAGTTAAATTAAATTCATTAATAATAGTTAATTTAGTTTAATTTGATTTGTTAATTTGTTATTAGTTAATTGGTTTATGATCTAATAATTGATTTTTTTAAATTAATTTAAATTATATAAGGGTGTTATTAGTATGTGTTAATAAATGGGTAATATAATTAATATATTTATAATGTTTAGATAATGTTTTGTTTTAAGTTAACACTATTAAGTTTATTGACGAACCATAATTAAAATTTGATTGTTAAAGGAGTTATCTTATGAAACTATTAATTGTAGAATAAATTAGCAATGTCCTCATTGTCTAGTACAAGATTTAAGATAAGAATTGTATTAGTCGAAATGTTAATTTGCAAACGAAAACTCATGACATTAATGGTCAATGAGAGGGACAGTCATCTCTTGAAAATGACGATCAACTGAACTTTTGTTATGCAACACACATGTGGCCAATAGAGTTAGAGATGATTGCTTGGGCACTAGTATTGCATACGTCGAACTTTTTTTTATTTTATATATACTTTATTTTTACACACATGATGGTCAATCTATCATCGTTTACAAACATGCCTATATTAACAAGTATCCTTTGAGGGATCAAACATATTAAGAGTTAATGCTACAAATAACTTAATCCTAGAGTATGGATGACTTCACCATAGTCATCTTATCCATTGAACCGATGAACATTATCATCCAACAACTAGTTCCTTTTTTAAAAAAAAAAATTGTTACATTTTTGTGCGTAAATTTTTGGGCATGAAATTTGGTATCAGAGCCTAGGTTTCAACATTGGAACCTGAACCCATTATGTTTCCACTCACCTAAACTTAAACTATTGTGTAGGATGCTTGTCGTCACATGAGCTGGCCGACGAGGTAGGGGTCGTAGAGCTGCACATGTTGGTGCAGAACAAGGGGTGGACCTCCACCACCTCCTCCACCACCTCTACCACCTCGAAATCCTAACCAAGATATTATGGACATCCTTTAGAATCTGATTGGGGTGATTCAATAGAGACTACCACCCATAGTTCAGCAGGCCGAGCAGCAGATTCCTGGAAGGGAAGTACATATCCAAGGGAATGATAGAGTAGTTGGAAGAGAGAGGAGTAGGAGCCCTCCACCCAGGCTTGTTGAGGGTCCTAGTGATCATGAGGGTGAGTCAGTTTATCAGTTAGAGGTACCACCCGAGTATGAGATATGAGTCACATAGAGACCCCCTAGAGATGTTGGAGATGAGATCCGAGAGTTATTACGACTCCAACCACCCTTGTTTTTGGGATCCACAGATGGGTCAGTAGTGTGTGCTAAAAAGTAGTCACACTTTTGTGAATCATTACATCCAAGAACACTCAACAATGAGGTCTCAAATAGTGATTCATAGCTCTCTATTTGTGGAGTGCAGGGGTTGTATATGAGGCCATTAGATCGACCTTGTTAAACCCATGCAAGTACACGAAGAAATGAGAGATTCAAAGATGAGAAGCAAGAGTGCTAATCTCCATTGATCATCAAGTTATTGCATGTTAAATGAAACTAATCTAGATGATAACAATGCAAAGAAATAAACTATGCTATTGAAAATGCAAGTTTTACTCTCCTTTACTAATTAACTATGTGAAGATTAAGCTAAAAAAATGAAGGAAACTAAGCTAAGATGCTATGAAGATTAAGCAAATGTAGATATGAAAGTTAGAATGTAATAATCTTCAAAACTCCAAAATAACGCCATGAAAACCTGCAACATAACAAGAGTATGAAAATTCGGGATCTGAAATGAGAAGGAGAGGGCTCCTTATATAAGAAAATGTGGAAGAGAATGCATCACCAAGAACAATGTGGGATAAATCCAAAAAGATGAAAGAAAGCACATTTTTTAGAAAGTGTGGAGAGAAAAGGAATTTTATTTATTTATAATTATTTGTTTCCCTTTTTTCATCACAAAGAGCTTTAAGTGGATTTATTTATTTATTTAAAAGAATGATTCTCTTTTAATTAAACGAGATAACATTATTTAATTAAAAGAGAGATATTATTCTAAATAAGATAAAATTATTTAACTAAAAGGGATTTTAATTAAATAAAATCATTTTATTTAAGAGATATTTCTTTTTTAATTAAATAAGGTTATTTTATTTATTTAAGAGAGAATATTTCTTTTAATTAAATAAAATTTATTGATGAAATGATCAAACCTTAGGGAAAATTGAAATGATTGAACTAATTAGGATTGATCAAAGAAATTGATTTGAATTTTGAAAAGCATTGATTCAGGAAATTTGATAATTTAATAAATGGGGACCAAAGTCTAGCCAACCATTTTAGGGTGCATACATTTGCCCCTCTTTGGGTAATGTGTGATCATTCTGGGACCACATGTAGCCAAAGAATGGAATTGAAGTGTGAGATCGATTTGGGATCACAAAACAACCCAGATGTGTGTTCGACGGATGGGAACACATCAAGACAAAGTTAAGTTGATTGAAAAAGACAAGGCCAACACTTGTATAAATAGGTAATTGTCAAGTCTCAAGCAAGGTTTGATTGATAGGTTTGATAAAGCTGAATCAAGGATTGAAGTTTGATAGGTACTGCCCCCTCATGATCGAAATCTAAATGAGATGGAGGAGAAATAGTGAATTGATAATTTTGATCAAATTGAACTAAAGATAAGGTTCTTGATGTAAGATGAAAAGATATAAGGATCACAGAACCAAGGTAGATCATCAAGAAAGATTATGCCCCAAGGTTGAATTAGAAGAAAAGAAGTGGGGTGAAAGTGAATGGAAGACAAAAGTTTGGAAGAAATGAAAAGAAATGGGGAGAAGAAAGAGAATTTGCCTCAAGAAAGAGCATGCCCCAAAATCAATCAACTATTTAAGATAGGAAATTTTGATTGAGATCACAAAAGAAGATAAGGAAATGAAGATCAAAATGTGATCACAGTTGATTAAAAGTCCACAAGAAAGATGAAGGAAAACCCCCTCAAACTCATAATGCAGCCTAAAAATGCAAATTAATCATGAAGTCTAACAATGCAAGCTACATGAAAATGCAAAGGTGTACTTTAAATAGGGCAACTGTAACATAGGATTTTGTGTTCATCATTCATTAAAGAATGTAAAGAACTTATTTTCATCATTGGGCCATTATTAACGGACATCCAAAAATCACACAATCATCACTAGTCACAAGCGCAACTATGAAGATATCAATATGATTTATATCGGATTGGAATGTGGAAAGATTCTAACATGAGCATCGAAGACATAAGGGTCAAGATGACTTCAATGTTAGCTCACCCAATTTAATGTAGAAAAACCACTCTCACATCAAGGCATAGATGTTAGGATGACTATAAGAACGGTTGTGTAAAAAAAATAGTCAAGGATGATGCCTCAAATCTCCTAAGTGTGTCAAGGGAACAACAAGAGACACTCAAGAGCTTCAAGACCATACCCACAAGCAGAAAGAAAATAAAAACATGCCCCATGCCCCAAGTCCTCTAGCTATGCATCATGGAGAGACTTATTAGACAAGGACACTCAACAAAAATCAATAAAAGTCAGCACACAAAGAAAAGATCATGTCATAGCTCAGGCATTAAGTGTTGTGTTTAAAAATTTAAGTATGTTCACTGATACTGAGTTTCGAGGATAAAGGTTGAATGCTTGCAAGCAGGTAAAATCACTTGACAAAATTGGATAAGACCAAACTGATAAGTGTTGAAAAACACTCGATGTCAGAGGTTGTGTTGTAAAACACAATTCGGGTGGTGTTGAAAAACACTGTTTGTGAGGTGTCCTAAAGACTGACACATCCAAGAGACCAAAGCTAACACAGTTATGACCCCTAAACAAAGACAAAGACCAATTCCAAACCAAGGCAACAAGGATAAGGCATGATGGAGAAAGGCTAAGTGTCGAGTATGCATGCTTAAGAAACAAGGGTGCAAAGGCCTCAAGTAGCACCCGTTTCTAGGGTTTCACCACTTGGATTTTATTGCAATTTTTTTTCAAGACTTTTTATATATTTTTTTTTGTATTTTTGCTACCAAGGCACCTATTTCCAGGTTTTCACCAAGGCACTTTTTCTATTTTTTTGAATTTTTGAATTTTTTGATTTTTTTGGTGAGACATCAAAGCGCCTATTGCTATGTTTTCACTAGGATGCTCTTTTTTTTAAGGACATTTTTTGATTTTTAAATTTTTTTTAGCATTATATATGATTTTTTTTGGAATTTTTTTAGGATCAATAAATATGTACAAAGGATGCCCCCAGATAGAATGGGCGTCATGGATATAAATTCTTTAGGTGCAAGACATTGATAGGCTTAGGGAGTTGCTACCCCTCTTCAGTAGATAGTAAATAAGCACCTGTCCCAAAAGCTGCTATGATGATGTATGGTCCAAGCCAATTAGGTTTGAATTTTCCCTTTTGTTCTCTATGTTGTTGGTTCTTAGGATTTTCTCGTAAGACAAGATCTCCTACTTGGAATTCTCTAGGGTGAACCTTTTTGTTGAAGGCTTTGGACATCTGCTTTTGATAGACCCTCATATGGTCAAATGATGCTTTACGCTTCTCATCTAGAAGTTATAACTCTTGCAGTCTCATGGCACGGTAGTTTTCATCAGTAACTAGACCTTTGAGAGAGACTCTAAGTGAAGGAATCTCAACCTCTAAAGGTAACACTGCTTCAACACCATAAGTAAGGGCAAAAGGAGTAGCCCCTGTTGGAGTAGGAATACTCGTTCTATAAGCCCATAAGGCTAGATTTATCTGTAAATGCCAATCTCTACCATTCTTATGAACTATTTGATGGAGAATTTTGAGAATGGTTTTATTTGAAGCCTCTGCTTGTCCATTTCCTTGCGGGAAGTAAATGGAGGACCAATTTTGTTTTATATTGAATTTCTTGCAGAGTTGTGTAAGGTCCTTGTTTTTAAACTGACCTCCATTGTCAGTGATTATCTCAGATGGCACTCCATATCGACAGATGATATGGTTCAAGATAAAGAGAGAAACTGTCTTGCCCGAGGCAACAGAAAGTGGAACAACTTCTACCCATTTGGTAAAGTAGTTAGTAGCAGTGATGATAAATTTATGTCCACCTGATGAGTTGGGATGAATCTTCCCAACAAGATTAAAGGGCCAGTGCTGAAACGACCAATGAGATATGGAAGGAATGAGCTCCCTGCCTAGAGCATGTATCAGGTGACCATGTTTTTGACATTTTTTGCATGATTTCACAAAAGCTACTGCATCCATCTGCATGGTAGGCCAATAGTACCCCACCCTAAGCAACCTTCGAGCCATGGAAAGACCATTAGAATGTCCCCCATAGATGCCCTCATGAATATCAACTAGTGCTTGATCAGATTCCTCCTTTTCTAAGCACCTAAGAAGTGTCCCATCTAAACCCCTCCTATACAAATCACCAAAGATGAGGGAATGGTGAGAGGTGTTTCAAGTAAGGTTTCTTCTTTCAGATTGGTTAAATGTTTTAGGGGTGACGCCATCATGTAGGTATGAGTAAATGGCACCGTAGTGGGATGATTCATGACCAACAAGGGTACAGGTAACATGGCTTTCTTGGGAGTCATAAATAGGATAGTGTAGCTCTTCCACCAGGAATTCAAATCTAGACTCATGGTGCTCTAATTGAAGGAGCGAAGCAAGTGTAGCCATAGCATCAACTACTTTATATTTTGCTTTGGGAACTTACTAAAATGTGACAAATGTGAAATATCATCTTAATGAATCAACCATTTTCTTATAAGGTACTAGTTTGTCATCTTTTGTTTGATATTGTTCATTAACTTGGTTGACTATCAATTGTGAATCCCCATAGATGTGTAGTTCTGTGATATTCCATTCAATAGCCATCTTGAGTCCATTTGTCAAAGCCTCATACTCAACAATGTTATTTGTACATGGGAACAATAGTTTGTAGGACTTAGGAATTATGTACCCATGAGGAGAAACAAACAACACTCCAGCTCCCAAACCATTTTTGATAAAAGAGCCATCAAAGAACATCTTCCATGTTCTCTCAGTCATGTACATTAGGTGCTCATTTGGAAATTCAAATTGAATAGGCACGGTATCTTGAATTGGGAAATCAGCCAATTGGTTTGCTATAGCTTGTCCTTTTATAACTTTGTGCTCAACATACTCTATGTCAAATTTTGAAAGAACCATCATCCATTTAGCAAGTCTACCTGCGAGGGAAGCCTTATCGAGCAAATACTTAAGAGGATCAATCTTTTCTATGAGGTGTATTGTGTGCACAAGCATGTAATGTCGTACCTTTTGGGAAGCAAACACCATAGCAAGGCAAGCTTTCTCAATACTAGTGTAATTAACCTCATATGCAACAAGAGTTCGACTGATGTAATATATGGTTCGTTCCTTCCTAGTATCATCAAGTTGAGCTAATAATGCCCCCAAGGAAGATTTTGTTGCTGAAACATATAGTATGAGAGGTTTTCCTGGGATAGGAGGCATCAAAATTGGAGGATTTGCCAAGTATTCCTTAATTTGATCTATGCTCCTTTGACAATCCTCATTCCAGACACATTTGACCCCCTTATGCAAGTTCTTATTAAAGGGTTAAGCTCTGTCTACCAGTTGTGAAATGAACCTCCTGATAGATTGAAGACGTTCTTGTAGGTTTCTCATTTGGCTAATGTTTTTGGGAGGTGGCATATCCAATATTGCTTGAAATTTCTCTGCATCCACTTCTATTCCTTTGGCTGAAATGATAAATCCTAGAAGTTTTCCAGAGGTGACTCCAAATGCACATTTTTTTGGATTTAATCTTAACTGAAATTGCTCCATACAATCTAGAATGACTTCTAAATCGCCTAAGTGTGTGTCTCTTTTCTTTGACTTAGCCAGGGTGTCATCCACATAATCTTCCATATTCTTATGCATCATGTCATGGAAAATTGTTATCATAGCTCTTTGATATGTAGCTCCTACATTTTTCAATCCAAAAGGCATGATGTTCCAACAATAAGTACCCCATGCGCAAGTAAATGTAGTCTTTTCTTGGTCCTCGAGAGCTATTTAAATCTAATTATATCCAAAAAAACCATCTATCAAGGAATAGATCTCATAACCCACTGCCATGTCCACTATCATGTCTATGTTAGGGAGTGGAAAATCATCCTTTGGGCATGCTCTATTGACATCTCTAAAATCTGTGTAGATTCGAATGGATTTATTATGTTTTGAAACTAGTACAATGTTGGATATCCATTCTGCATAGTCAATAGCCCTTATAAATCCTGCACTAAGGAGTTTTTCCAGTTCTTCTTTGACTAAAAGAGCAATGTGAGGTTGCATTTTCCTCAATTTTTGTTTAACTGGTTTAACACCTGGAGCTATGGACAAATGATGCATGATTAGATTAGTGTCCAACCCTGGCATGTTTGAATAAGTCCAAGCAAAGGTAATCTTCTTTCTTTGTAAGAACTTGGTGTAGGCTTCTTTCTCTTGAGATGATAAGGATTGAGCCAAATGTACAATCTGTGGAGCCTCTTCTATACCCAAATTAACTGCTTGTGTAGGTTCAACAAGCACTGACGATCTGTCCTAAAAATAACTGGGGAGAGGATCAAGTACCTCATCCGTACGCACCTCTGAGAAGTTTTCACCTTTGGATACGTCATTTATTTTTACTTTTTTTGGTTTTGACACCGCCACACAGTGGTTTTCACCATCATAACTCTTATTCTTTTTATTTTATTTTCTTTTTATTTTTCGACTGAGGTACTTGATGTCTAGCTCTATCATGCTTGTATCTAGTTCATTGGAGGAAGAGACTACAGGTTTGATGGCATTTAGGTAACAGGTTATCTCATAGTCATTCTGGAAAGTTAAGAGCTCGGGCTCCTGATAATGTTTGGACCAATCAATGAAATGAGGATTAGCAAGGGGTAAGTCAATGATGGGTTCAATGTTGTGAATGCAGATGGTGTCATCTCTGGTGATCATAGAGTTAGAATCTATCAAGTATTCTTCTAAGCTACCCAAATCAAGAGTTGACCTATCAGGCGAAGAATTGTCCACTAAGGAAACACGCGAGTTCCAATCCTCTAGCCCTACCCATGACTCGTCAACTAACTCAGGTTGAGAACTATAGGAATGGATGACATCAACACCCATGTCAACTATGGAACAATTAGAGAGAGAGTCCCACTCATACTCATGTGAGTCTATTTCTGAATCCCGGCTGGGGTGTTTACACCAAAAAGGCTTTGGATGCCTTGATGTAGAAGCTTCGATGTCATGAAGGGTAACACCTTCTCTTGGGTCAATGTCTGATCCATCTTGTTCTATGCTTGCAACTGTTGCATGAGTGGTTGGATTATTTGAATCTCTCCAAAGGAGACTAGTAGAAGGATTTTTGGCACCCACCGTGGGGCCCTGAAATGGGTTTCCCTTCTATTCTATCAATCTTCTATCATTTCTCTATAAAAACTCCCTTGTTGCTGCCTGTTCTGGTCTTTTTGAAGCAGTTTTTGAGGTTAAGGCTTTCAAGTTTTTTTTTTTCAGATATGGTATTCTCTGTGGGACATTAAATTTTTTTAGCACTTTTTCTATCAAAATTGTGATTTTTAAAATTTTTTGTCTGTACTTTCATGTGTCACTATTACAGAATCTCGTGCAAAGTTTTGCTGGTACTAGCATTTCTACGCATGACAAATGGGTTTTCTCATGCGGTCCTTTGTTCTTTCTCATGTGAGCTATTGTACTTTATCATGTGAGCCTTTGTAAGTTCTTGTGCGAGCTTGTGCTTTCTCACATGCAGTTTGGTACTTTCTCACGTGACTCTGGGTACTGTCTCATGTGGAATCCCATGACATTAGAGACCTAGAATTTTAAAGTTGCTAGTTTTACTTGCTATTTCCTATTTTATGACCTTTCCAGATTGCTGAGATTGTTCCAGATTCTGATTCTCTAAGATGGCACATCAGTGACCTCACGGTTCTTGGAACCCAAGGTAATTTGTTGATCTTTATAACACTTGGTTTTGGGCATAAAATTAATCTCTTGTGTGTTTGGCTTGAGTGATTTATCACTTTCATAAACCACATTTCAATTTTGGACTTTAAAAATAATATAGATTCATTTCTTACGTAAGAGTTCCACATAGATAAGTAGGCCCTATTAACACTATTCATGGTTCTTGAGAGAGTGGGTTTCCAGCGAAACTCTTCTCAATGAGAGAACCCTTGTAGGTAGGGAGGTTACTAGAACTGTCTTTGCGTTCTACTAGATTTGTAGTCTTTGACTTTTCGATTGATGCATTATCTCTCCGGAGAGGTTGATAGATCATGAGTTATTGACATTGCGAATCTTGGTGAGATAGTTTTAGTCTTAGCATGTCAGAATGAATCTGTCTTCTATGTTTGGGTGAAGAGAAAAGGATAGAGGATTATGCTCTACTCCCTTTTTGGGTAGTAATAGAAATTCAGATCCTTGGATCTAAGCCAAGTCCCCATGTGGTCCTTGTTGTGAGTCACCTTTTAGAGAGGGTTAACCATAGTGGACATTCCCTTCATTGGGTAAACCATGTTGACGTAACCTCAAGCGGTAATAGCCACTTTTGCCGTGGTAGTGACAATCACTATACAAATGTCCTTGTGGAAGAAATCTCCACGGGTATAGTTTCTTGATGGGCTGTCAAATCTCCTCAGCATCTCTGATTGATTAAGTTCTCAGAATTTGTTGAAACCCTGATGCGCCTAGATTGGAGTTCGCCTTCTTGAAATTGTAAAAGTTACAGAGCCAAGCCATTATTAAAAACCATAGTGCAGCCAAGTTTTTCTTTTTAGGACTATGTGTGTGATTGGAAAAACATTTTGGAGAACATACACAAGTAGTATCTTTAAGGAATAGCATACTAAGTCAATATTCATGTTCATGAGAAAGGTTGCTTTGTCCCTTGCTCATTGTTTGAAGATGTTTGCTTGCTGAAACTCCATGGTTGTTGTTCTATGTGCTTGATAAATGCTGAAAATATGTTAATATGCCTGGTTAATCTTTTAAAATGAACAAAAAACTGAGTTCCTGAGTTTACAAACTTGAGAATTAAGTGGCCTGATCCTATTTTGTCACCTGGCTGTGCACATTCTCACACGAGCCTAGTATTTTCTCACATGAGATTTCATTTCCTTGCGTGACCCCTGATGTTTCCTTGTGCGAGACTGTATTCCCTCGTGTGAACCTATACCCTGGTCTATCAAAATAGTGAGCTATTTTTGGTCATTTTTAGTCCTCCTTAGTTGATCCAAATCAGATCAAGCTACTCACCCTACTATTGGAAACCTATTTTCACTTGGGATTCTTGTATTTTTGACCTCTTGAATTAGTGACCTTTGATTTTACAAGTAACCTTGCTTGGAATCGGTAAGTCAGAAATCATCTTTGTTGAGTAGATACACCCTTGGATTCTTTGATAACATACTTGGACAGTCTTAGTAGTCTCTTGTCCAATTCACTTCCACCCAAAATCAATTTCAATTAGATATAACTCAGTTAAAATCATCCTCCTGATCCATATGTGCTAGGATACTTATTCGTTGATTTGACGCCTCTATGGCAATGTTGATTGACACCTTTTGTAATTTTCTATCTCACCATCTCTCTTTTGGACAATTGGACACTTTTACTATCCTAGTTTGATACCAATGTATCTTAGGGTCATCTTATCATCGAGTGCTTTTCCTTTCATGTCAGTTATGACAAGGTATCAAGTGAGTCAAGGGAAATGACCTCAGGTTGTCTTTAATCAATTACCCCCAGTCCAAACTCATCAAAAACACAAGGGAAAGGAACCCATATTTGACCAATCACCTAGGAGAAAGTCTACTAAGTTGAGGACCCCCTTAGCATCTTCCTATTTAGGTATGGATATGAGTTATACCATGACTCAGCAGGAGAGGGAAGCTATGGATCAAAACCTTGATGACCTCTATGAAAGACACAGAGACAACATTCTGTTTGGTAATTCCTCTCATTATGCTCAACCTAGTTCACCCCCCATCAATACTAGGTATCTAGATGCACATCAAAGAGCCAAAAGACATGAGAGATGAGCTCACCCAGAACAATGTTCACAACATGAAGACCAAGACAATGAACCTGGTGATGCTCATGTCAATGCAACGTATACCAATGATTTTTACAAACAGTCAAGACCAAACTCTCCACTTCAAACAACCTCAAGGTATACAAGTGAAAGGCTTAAAAGGATTGAGCATGAGAAGAAAGCCTTTCTAGATGAGCAAGCTGCAAAGCAAGAAAATTTTAGACAACTTGAGGTGGAGAGACAAGCTTTGTTATAATTGGAAAGGAAAACCTCTCAAGAAGAGAAAGATAGGCTTTTAGCCCAACAACTTAATACCCAATTTAACAATAGGGGTGCCAATAGTGGCAACAACTCTCCTTCCTCCACTCCTTCCAGAACACCACATAGTAGAAGGTGTTCAAGAACCCCTTCAAGATCTCCTAGTCCTAGAGGAAGAAGGACTTCACAACATGCTCACTATAGGAGACAAACACCTCCTAGGCACTTGAGGCAGCCTTCATAGTGTGCTCATCATAGTTCTCAACATGGGGGTAGTAGCTCAGACTTTGATCTTAATTATTAGGACTTCATGAGAATGCAACAAGAGCCACTCTTCCAACAATATGTGGAAAAGTACTTGGAACAAAACAAAGATAAGTTCCTTGAAAGTCTAATCAACAAGGGTGCAAGAGTCCCTTATAATTTTGATGTGGATAACAAAATCAAGAAACAAAATCCATCACAAGAAGAGGAAATTAGACAAATGAAGAAAATGATGGAGAAGCTTTTGGCACCTAAGAGTTCATTCTCATTGGACTCAATTTGTCCTAATCCTTTCAACAAGAGTGTGAGCATGAAGGATTTTCCCAAAAGGGTTGAACTCCCTCAATATGACAAATATGATGGTAGTGGTGATCCACATGATCATGTGCACCAATTTTACACTATGAGCTTTGAGTTTCACCAAGATGATTCCTATCTAATGAGTTATTCCTAAGGAGTCTTAAGGGGCAAGCAATGGAATGGTTTACCAACATAACTCCCCCCATCAAGACTTTCAAAGAGCTTGTCCATAGATTTGTTCAACACTTTGCGTACAATCTTTCAAGATCTGTCACTATGTTGGACCTATGCTATAGATCTCTATAGTTTTGTTGACCATTAGTGTTTCACACTTAGTCATATATCTAGGCAATGATGGTCAGTCATCACTGTGATCTAGTCATTTTGTAAAGGCCAAGTTTTGTATTGTATACTTACCGAGCAGTAGTACTATCGAGTAAAGTCATGGTCACTATATGTTTGTAATATGCCAAGAGTATAGCTATTGCTGAGTTACATATATCAATGATTACCAAGTGATAGAGAAGTTCCACCGATGCCAAGTATAGTTAATGCTGAGTGCCAGGAATAACTTTTGCTGAGTTAGCCAAGAATGACATACAAGTTTGGAATGGCACAATGATTGAGGTAAACTATTTTTGGTGATAATGATGTTTTGTATTTTGTCTAATGAGGTAATTATGCATCTATATTATTATCATTGATCCCTATGTAAAACCTAGAGCCAATCATAAAATTGTATAGTTTAGGCGGTAATAGAAATAAATCTGAACCGTAGATCTTGAAATGGTAAAATGTTTTTGTTATTATATAAGGGAAAGATCTAAACTGAAGAGAAGTGTGTGAATCAGAGAGATAAGATTGAATTAGTATGAGAAGATGAGCAGAGAAGTATATTCAGAATAGTGAAGTATTCAGACAGAGTTTAGTGACCGAGCTAAGCAGTGAAAGGACAAAATCAAGAAAGATCAGATAGAAGAGATCAAAATATAAAGTAAAGAGGAGATTTGTAATATGCATACTAGTGCAAACCAAAAGATTAGGTACTGAGACATTTTGACTAGTGTATCAGGGTAAATCTCTTAACCGAGTAGTCTTAGCAAACTTTTTGTAAATCTCTTTACCGAGTGCTTACTTTGCTGTAAGTTTATAAATCCTTTAACAAGGTAGACTATAAAAGTCTTTTAGCTTTTGACAGAGTAGACCTTTCACAGGGTAGATCATGATTTGATCACATTTTGTAAGTCTTAACAAGAAAAACTTATTACTATAGTAGTGAAGATTTGTGGGTGTCATCCCCACCCCAGTTTTACCTTTCAAGGGTTTCTGGGTTACCAAAATCATGGTGTTATGAGTGATTTCATGTATGCTGCTTTATATGTTTTGTTGCTTACAATGATCAAGTTTTTTTTATGTTAGACATAATGTTGTATCAGATTAAAAGGATAAAAGTAGGTAATATATGATTCACCCCCCTCTCTCAGTATTACTTTCCCACTTATACTTCCAACAATTGGTATCAGAGTGACAAGGTTTATCTTAAGGAGGTCTAACCACTTGAGGAAAAATATCTTAAAATGGAAGTGTATAAACTAGGGAAGATCATAGAGAATCAAAAGATTGAAGTACAACTAGCATTACAACAATTGGAAGTAGCCAGAGGAGAATTGAAGAAATCCTTAAGCAAGAGAAGAGAGATTTCAATTCAACAAAATGAGCCACAGTACAAAGAGGAAGACATCTCTGGACTATTTGACAATGGTAACTCTACCGAGAGTGATAAAGCTATAAAAGAAGTACTAGAGAAAAATACCATACTAAATGATGATATCAAAACTCTAAGGAGAGAACAAGAAATTCAATCTATCAGACTTTGTGAATTAGTGGAACAGAAAAAGAAAGCTGAAGATGATAAGACAATGGCTGAGGAAGACAAAAGAAAAATTGCAATCAGGCTAGATGAAAGAACAAGTGACATGCAAAGGTTGACTAATAATCAACTAGACATGGTAAATCAACTATTGATGGTTAATCAGGAATTGGGTAGGAAAGATATGGAAATCAATAAACTAAGGTCTGAGAATGATCAGTTGAAACATGATTTGAGAACTGAAAAGGAAATCAATGAAAGGATGAACAAACCTAATGAAGCTACAAAATATTTTGAAGAGCTGTTAAGATCACCTAGAAGATCTGGTGATAGATCTGGACTTGGATTGAATGAACATTCATCTACTAAAGAAGGAGAATCATCAATGAATGGAGAATAGAAGATGGCTAAACCAAAGAACACCAAGCCCACATGTCATCACTGTAGAAAGCCAGGACATATAGTCAACATATGCAGAAGCAAACATGGTAAGTCTTATTCTAAGCCTAAGTTTAATGGACATTGTTTTAATTGCAAGAAGCATGGACATCAAGCACATGAATGTAGATCTAAGGCTAACAATTCATCCACCTCACCCAAGTTCCAAGGAAGTTTCAATTGTCAGAAATATGGGCACAAAGCATTTGAATGTAGATCTAGACCAAGGTGGTCATAGTCAGTCACAAAGCACAACTGTTACAACTGGGATTACAACACTTGGTATAATTTCCATTATTGTGGTAAATATGGACACATCAGAGAAAATTGCATGAAGACTCATTTTAGAGGCAAATCTAAAAGTTGGATAAATGGAAGCATGGTCTGTTACAAATGTAACAAGGTCGATCACTTAAAGAAAGATTGTAGATCACCTATGCCAAGAAATGATGATAATCAGATTGAAGGTATCTGTGAGAAACTGAAGAATCAGCTGGAAAAGACATGGAGGAAGAAAGAAGAAGAAAACTCAAGTGAAGCTAGCACATCTACGATCAACCAATCCAATGGATCAGATGATCACACTTCTTCTAATTAAGCTTGAAAGGTATGTTCGAAACTAAGTCTTGCAAAGTCTTATCTTTCATCAGTTCCTAACATAGAAGTGAGCAAAAGTCCACATCAGCATAGATAAAGATGCATTAGGACATATGTGAGAAAAATAGAAAATTTCATTTTTGATGCCGAGCATCAGTGTCATTGACCGAGCTATCAATGTATGCCGAGAACCTACTATGGCCGAAATACTATGTATGCCGAGCTATATCACAACGGTTATATCAACCGAGCTTTTGAGTTTGCCGAGACAACTGTAATCTACCAAAACCTGTATGAAGCATTTATGAGGCCCTAATCCTATTTTTTCAAATTTTATAAAGTGGAAAGTTGCCATTAATTTCATTTCACCAAGCTATTCAAGATTTCATAGAGCGATTCAGAGTTTGTGCAACTAGATTAAGCAAAATGATTTTGAATTTTCTCAGCGTGTCGTCGGCAAAATTCATCTAGAGGGTTATTGACAAAAAGGTACTTTACTGAGCAAATATTTTCTTTTCAAAAATTATAGTTTAAAATGGCATCATCCTCATCCGCACCAATCAAGAAACAAGGGATGGAAGTTTTCAATGTGCAACTTGTAAGGAACGAAGTTTGCAAACTGAAGGTATTCAAGGCAATATCTGAAAGTGATATTAAAGGAGATTTAAACGAAGCCCTATCTTCTATTCTGGAGAATGTGTTATTGATGAACGACGTTAGGTCTTGCTATATGTGCAAAATTGGAGAAATCGGTGAATATGAGATTAGGGAAGCATATGACAAATTATGTGTCAATAGAGTGCTGAAGCTGGAACATAAGGTTGTTTCCAATCAAGGGTTAGTGCATGCCCTAAATTTCCCACAAAATTTCAAAGTGGAATGGATAAAGATCATTTTGGGTCGAGTACATGACATGTAGTTATGACTGGAAGATGAACCGGTGAAGATCACAAAGGAAATGATACACAAGGTCACTGGTTACCCTACAATTGACGGAAAGAGAATGATGAAATGTGTAGGAAAAGAGGATATTCAAGAAAATACCCAGGTAGTTTGGAACAAACGCGGAATGAAAATTTCCACCATCAATGATCTGAAAATTGACTTCACTGTTAGAGTCATCTCACACAAGTTCTATCAATCCAGTCGGTTGGACAGCGTCCCCTGTATGGCAATGGACCAGGCATGGAAGATAATTAAGAAAGGACACATATATGACCTTGCCAAGCTCCAGCTGACTCAACTTGTGGAGAACTTGAACTCCATTCAAACAATGAAGAATTCTATGTGTAAGTTCGGTTCCCTACTGATCTGTATATTCTTTTATGTCAAGAAGTGTTTTCCTACACATGGAGATGTAACATGGGATAAGAAGAAACCTATCACTGTTCAAATACATGATTTTATAAACCAGATTGGTGATGATTTTGAAGGGATAATGGATAATTATTTCATTGAGTTTAAGAAGAAGATGAGGAATAGGACTAGAGTCCCTGTATCTTTGATTGAGAAATACAGCAAGGATATATGTTTTCTGGTAGACACATACTTTACCTATGCATAGGCAGTCCTACCTAGGGTTTCATGGTTAATGCCATTACCCTATGAACTCAACATAGATGAAGCTACTGCTACAATCACAACCCTCTTAGCTGAGGAAATTGATACTAAGGCACCTTACTTTGGCACATTTGAAGAAGCCAAATCCAAGATTTCTTTGGGATTATTGGCTGCCACCATTGAGAGGAAAAGAAAGAAAATAGTGAAAAATCTGGAAGAGTATGTTAAAGAATCTGAGAAGGATGCACCACTAGAGTTGACCCAAGGATTGGGAGAAGATGAAAAGAGTGCAACTAGTGGTAGTGAGAAAGAAGAAGAAGAAGAGAAGAAACCAGTAATTGTCGAGTCCCCACCAAAGAGAAGAGTGTTGAAATGTAAAGTGTCAAAGACACCATCACTAAGGCCTCGGACTAGAAGAACTACTACTGAGACTCCTAAGATGCCTCCTGCATCTGCAAAGTGAAAATCCTCTCAACCCAAGGCAGTGCCGACCAAGGCTATGAAGAAGCCAAGAAGGAAACTTGTTCTAACACAAGATGATGATGAAGAAATCGAAAGTGATGAAGGAATAAAGGGGAAGGCTACACAAAAGGGTACACATCAACTCATTGTTAATGAATTATTTCTTAAGATTACTAGCACTGTTGTAGTAGATGAGGTGAAAAGATTAAAGTTTGGAAAAATGAACATTGGAGATAAAGAGAAAGTTGAGGATGCTATTCTTGAAATGTTATGCATTTTCAAGATGCTACCAATTGAAATTGAAAATAGGATTCCAAAAGAATTATGCAATAGGGTCGCACAAAAATGGGAGTATGCTCTGCAAATAGAGAAGGAAATAAGGGAGAGTACATTAGCACAAGTTGATTCCACTCTCACCCCTGTAGACATCAAATAGATAATTGAGCAATACAAAGGCAAGTTTGATCCTAAACTTAGAGCCTATCTAATTCTTCAACATGAGGTTGAAGATGTTGTGCAAGAAAGTTTAAAAATTTGGAAGGTATTGTTTGGATTGTTACCCGCCTAGGATGAAGGAAAGAATGAAGGAAAAGATGCTACCACTTCAATAGTTGTTAAACCTGAAAGCAAGAAAAATAAAATGGAGACTGATACTCCTAAGGAAGTGAAATCACATGATACATTTGAGGTTCACATTGTTGACATACCAGAGGAGAGCCCCATTAAAGATTCATTCTTAACTGAGGATGATTTAAAGAAAATGAAAGCAACTGACACACCCCTGCTAGGTAGTAACACTGTACTATTGCAAGTCATGGATTATCCAACCATTTCGTGCACACAATTTGTTGATGAGAATCCTACTCTACCTAGAGTTGCTACTATTGATAAGTTAGTCAATACAAGTCTTACCGAGGAACCCATCAAGTCGGTACCACTAACTCAATCTGCCGAGGAAGAAGACAAAGCAGAAGAAAAAATTCAAAGTCCTCCTAAGGAAGAACACAACACAAAAGAATAAGGAATCAAATTAGTTGAACAAGATGTTAGTCCTCATGCCGAGGAGAAGGGGAAAGGAGAAGAAAGTATCAAGGGAAAATTCATTGAAGAACAAGACCCAAAGGAACAAGAGGCAATAAAAGCTCTTGTATAGATGCCGAGTGGAAGCACCCCACCGAGAGCACAAAAGGAGAAAGATAAGGTAATAATTGATGAAGTAATTGTTATTCCTAAATGGGATACAGATAACCTTTCTTATGAGCAACTGCAGATAATGAAAGATTTGTTAACAAGGAAAAGCAAACAAGCAGAACTCTGAAGAGAGCATCAGCAAAAATAGGTTCTTCATGAAATCAAAGATATATTTAATGAAGTGTATGACTTATCAGATGTAAATAGTTCCATTCCCATATCGGAACAACTTGTACACATTGTTCAAAAAGTCAATAATGAAGTTAGTTGTGCAAGTGATAAGTTATTTGAATGGTCAGAACGGAGATTTGAGACCAAAATGCTAGAGAAGATATCTGCCGAGATAGTAGTAAAATAGGTTGAGTTGTCCAATTTGGTAAAGGAGACCAAGGGATTAGTTGTGAATGGATAGTCTTTATTGGCCAAAATATGTAATGTTGAACTGTTCACAGATGAGAATCAATGATTGCTTGATACTCTCAAGAAAGCGATTAAAGCTACAAGTTAGTCCCTAAGCTTAGATGCAGACACCAGTGCTGTACATTATGTAAAAATCATGCAAACACAAGGTAAGTTAGCCGAGCTGATGGCTAATGGTGGCAAGATTCATTCTCACCTACTCTCTATTCAAACTATTTTGACACCGCATCTGGAGGCTATACAGAGAAAGTTAGCAAAGGCTAAAGCATTGATCCAGAGTGATCCACATTTGTCCACAACAGAGAGTCTCATCAGTTTAGCTACCGATTTAGAAGTGCAGATAGAAGTTTTGAACCTTGCTTCAACTGCTTGGACGGATGCACTCTACATGATCACGGTGCTGCATAAACCTTTTCTAGAGAAATTTTTTGAGCTACCTACTAATGAAGAGATTAGTTGTGTCAAAAACAAGGGGGAATCATCATGACACGAGTAACAAAAAGAGTAATAGAATAGGAATAGGTAAAAAAATTTTGAATGTATATATATATCTTAGGGGGAGTATGGGAGTATTAGGCTAGTACAAACATACTTTTGTAATTGTAAATACGAATGTCATGACAAAGTGTTTTTGCCACAAATGTCAAAGGGGGAGATTATAGATCTCTATAGTTTTGTTGACCATTAGTGTTTCACACTTAGTCATATATCTAGGCAATGATGGTCGGTCATCACTGCAACCAAGTCATTTTGTAAAGGCTGAGTTTTGTATTGTATACTTATCGAGTAGTAGTACTGTCGAGTAAAGTCACGGTCACTATATGTTTGTAATATGCTGAGAGTATAGTTGTTGCAGAGTTACATATATCAATGATTACTGAGTGACAGAGAAGTTTGACCGATGCCGAGTATAGTTAATGCTGAGTGCCAGGAATAACTTTTGCCGAGTTAGCCAGGAATGACATACAAGTTTGGAATGGCACAATGATCGAGGTAAACTATTTTTGGTGATAATGATGTTTTGTATTTTTTCTAATGAGGTAATTATGGAGGTAATTACACATCTATATTATTATCATTGATCCCTATGTAAAACCTGGAGCCAATCATAAAATTGTATAGTTTAGGCGGTAATAGAAATAAATCTGAACCGTAGATCTTGAAACGGTAAAATGTTTTTGTTATTATATAAGGGCAATATCTAAACCGAAGAGAAGTGTGTGAATCAAAGAGATAAGATTGAATTAGTATGAAAAGATGATTAGAGAAGTATATTCAGAATAGTGAAGTATTCAGACAGAGTTCAGTGACCAAGCTAAGCAGTGAAAGGACAAAATCAAGAAAGATCAGATAGAAGAGATCAAATTATAAAGTAAAGAGGAGATCTGTAATCTGCATACTAGTGCAAACTGAAAGATCAGGTACTGAGACATTTTTGACCAGTGTATCAGGGTAAATCTCTTAACTGAGTATTCTTAGTAGACTTTTTGTAAATCTCTTTATCAAGTGCTTACTTTGTTGTAAGTTTATAAATCCTTTAATAAGGTAGACTATACAAGTATTTTAGCTTTTGACATAGCAGACCTTTCACAGGGTAGATCATGATTTGATCACATTTTGTAAGCCTTAACAGGCAAAACTTATTACTGCAGTAGTGAAGATTTGTGGGTGTCATCCCCACCCCAGTTTTAGCTTTCAAGGGTTTCTGGGTTACCAAAATCATGGTGTTATGAGTGATTTCATGTATGCTGCTTTATATGTTTTGTTGCTTACAATGATCAAGTTTTGTTTATGTCAGGCATAATGTTGTATCATATTAAAAGGATAAAAGTAGGTAATATCTAATTCACCCCCCTTCTCAGTATTACTTTCCCACTTATACTTCCAACATATGCAACCTAAAGAAAAACCAAGGGGAACCCTTTGTCTCATTCTTGAAAAGGTGGAGGTGAAAGTGCTCTCGTTATCCTAGGACCATTCATGAAGATGAGAAAATTGACATCCTTGTCAGCAACTTAGTGCCTGAAATGCGGTATGAGGTTCACAAGATGATCTTCAATTCCTTCGACAACATGGTCGAAACCGTGTCCAGAATTGAGGATGTTTTAAAAGAGCAAGGAATTTTGACCAGACATGGCAACAATAACAACAATGGTCAAAACAATAATAATTCCAACAAGGATAAGGGGAAGAATGTGCATTGGAACAAAAAAAACAAGTGGTCAATGATGGAGTTGTGGACTCTCCCCAACCTAAGGATTAAGGTGTCCTCCACTTGTCCAGTGTAGTTCAAGCTATGAAGCTCAATGCACCTCCTCAACAAGAGAGTAGGCCAAGGTATCAAGATAAGCCCAAGAAGGAAAAATGTCAATTTGCCAAACTTGGTGACTCATATGAGGATGTTTTCAAAATGCTCATTACCAATAATCTTGTGCATCCACAAGATCCCACAAAGCATTACATACCTGATATTAAGCCACATTGGTGGGATGAGAAAGCTTTTTGCAAGTTTCATAATGGCATTGGGCATACCATTGAGAATTGTTGGAAACTCAAGCACATTATCCAAGATCTCATTGAGAATGGAAAGCTTAAGGTGGATGGACTGAACACCAATGTAGACCATAAGGCTTTCAAAGAGCCCTTGCCCAAATATGAGAAGGGGGAAACCTCTAAACCAAAGGATGGCAAGGCCATGATCAACTATACTTACACAACTATGGAAAATGTGGTCAACATGCTCAAAGTTGTGGAGGAAAGTGTCAACATGACACAGAACAAGGATCCCTATGGTTATAACTCCTATGCAAACTCTCCCCCTATCTTTGATGAAGAACCTATTGTGGTGCTGAGGGGTCCTCACTATAGGATGTCATCCCAAGCTCTTAATGCTGTCACAAGAAGTCAAGGCCCTGTTGTCATTAGGGGGCCTAGTTTAGGTCAGCCTAATAAACCAAAGCAAGTGGTATCCAAGAATAACACCACAAAATCAGTTGTCAACCCCAAGCTGAATTATAATCTTGTTGATTAGTTACAGAGAAACCCGGCTCATATTTCAATCTTGGAGCTTTTAGAGTTGTCCCCAAGACACAAACAGGTCCTTGAGGATGCTTTGTGCGTAGCCAATGTTCCCAACAATTTAGATGTCAACCAATTCCAAGGCATGGTTAATCATATTACTAGTCCTCACTACCTTACATTCTCAGAAGATGATGAAAAAGCCTTGAACCACCCGCATAATCTTTCCCTTCACATCAAAGTCATGATCTATAAAACCCATGTCAAGCGTGTGTTGATAGATGGAGGTGTTGGGCTCAATATCTGTTCTTTGAGTCTGTTAAAAACTTTGGGCTATTCTGAGAAAGTGATCGATACCAGAAAGAAGATCACTATAAAAGCCTATGATGAGGTAGAAAGGAGTTCCAAGGGGTTGGTTGTTCTTCCTATCAGGATTGGCCTCATTGAGAGAGACATTTTGTTCCAAATTGTTGATGCTGGTCCTTTGGCATACAATATCTTGCTTGGTAGGCCCTGGATCCATGAGATGAAAGTAGTGCCATCCACCTACCACCAGTGTGTTAAGTTCCCCTACAATGGAGTAGAATTTTGTATACCTAGGGATAGAACCTTATCTATCATCTCCATTTCGGCAAGGACCCATGTTCCCCTCAACAGAGAAGTAGAGGATTTCAATGCAACTCTACCACAGTGCAAAGATAAGTTCAAATCAATAGACCTTGGTATGGGGGGATACTAACTTAACTCCTTTACAAAGATGCCCATTTCCCCTAGGTCTAATGGTAAGCCTTCTCAAGAGATGAGACCTTCTTCTTCGGCCATGACTTTGTTTGACACATTTGTCAAGTCTTCAGTGCCTATCTAGGATGAGAAAGAAGTAGTTGTTAAAGATTGGATCTACAAAGAGGAGAAGTATATGCACAATGAGAAATTCTCTCCTTCTCCTAAGGCTTATGGGAGATGATATATGTTGGTCAAACAAATGGCCTATCCTAGATGTGGCCCTCTCAGTCATAGATTAGATGCTAGAGCTGAACCTCTCAATCATGCTCTTTTTGAATGCAGGTCTACGAAGATGGTTGGCCTAGGTTTTCTGAATAATAACAAGAATACTATTCCTATCCTTGATGAGTCAGATAGTGAGGATGAATCATAGTACATACCAAATTTGACAAATCAGCAAGACATGTGTGACAATTGGATTCCTTCTACTAGTCTCCTTTGGAGAGATTCAAATAATCCAACCACTCATGCAATAGTTGCAAGCATAGAACAAGATGGATCAGACATTGACCCAAGAGAAGGTGTTACCCTTCATGACATCAAAGCTTCTACATCAAGGTGTCCCAAGCCTTTCTAGTGTAAACATCCTAGTCGGGGTTCAGAAATAGACTCACATGAGTATGAGTGGGACTCTCTCTTTGATTGTTCCATAGTTGACATGGGTGTTGATGTCATCCATTCCTATAGTTCTCAACCTGAGTTAGTTGATGAGTCACAAGTAGGGCTAGAGGATTGGAACCTGCGTGTTGCCTTAGTGGATGATTCTTCACCTGATAGGTTGACTCTTGATTTGGGTAACTTAGAAGAATACTTGACAGATTCTAACTCTGCGGTCACCAGAGATGACACCATCTACATTCACAACATTGAACCCATCATTGACTTACCCCTTGCTAATCCTCATCTCATTGATTGGTCCAAACATTATCAGGAGCCTGAGCTCTTAACTTTCCAAAATTACTATGAGATAACCTATTACCTAAATGCCATCAAACCCATAGTATCTTCCACCAGTGAACTGGCTACAAGCATGGTAGAGCCAGACATCAAGTACCTTAGTCGAAAAATAAAAAGAAAATAAAATAAAAAGAATAAGAGTTCTAATGGTGAAAACCACTGTGTGGCGGTGTCAGAACTAAAAAAAGTAAAAATAAATGACGTATCCAAAGGTGAAAACCTCTCAGAGGTGCCTATAGATGAGGTACTTGATCGTCTCCCCATTTATTTTTAGGATAGATCATCAGTGCTTGTTGAACCTACACAAGTAGTTAATTTGGGTACAGAAGAGGCTCCACAGATTGTACATTTGGCTCAATCCTTATCATCTCAAGAGAAAGAAGCCTACACCAAGTTCTTACAAAGAAAGAAGATTAACTTTTCTTGGACTTATTCAGATATGCCAGGGTTGGACACTAATCTAATCATGCATCATTTGTCCATAGCTCCAGGTGTTAAACCAGTTAAACAAAAATTGAGGAAAATGCATCCTCACATTGCTCTTTTAGTCAAAGAAGAACTGGAAAAACTCCTTAGTGCAGGATTTATAAGGGCTATTGACTATGCAGAATGGATATCCAACATTGTACTAGTTTCAAAACATGATAAATCCATTCGAATCTACATAGATTTCAGAGATGTCAATAGAGCATGCCCAAAGGATGATTTTCCACTCCCTAACATAGACATGATAGTGGACATGACGACGGGTTATGAGATCTATTCCTTGATGGATGGTTTTTCTGGATATAATCAAATTAAAATAGCTCCTAAGGACTAGGAAAAGACTGCATTTACTTGTGCATGGGGTACTTATTGTTGGAATGTCATGCCTTTTGGATTAAAAAATGCAGAAGCTACATATCAAAGAGCTATGACAATAATTTTACATGACATGATGCATAAGCATATGGAAGATTATGTGGATGACACCTTGGCTAAGTCAAACAAAAGAGACACACACTTAGGCAATTTAGAAGTCATTCTAGATCGTATGGATCAATTTCAGTTAAGATTAAATCCAAAAAAAGTGCATTTGGAGTCACCTCTGGAAAGCTTCTAGGATTTATCATTTCAGAAAAAGGAATAGAAGTGGACCCAAAGAAAGTTCAAGCAATATTGGATATGCCACCTCCCAAAAACATTAGCCAAATGAGAAGTCTGCAAGGACGTCTTCAATCTATCAGGAGGTTCATTTCACAATTGGCAGATAGAGCTCAACCCTTCAATAAGAACTTGCATAAGGGGGTCAAATGTGTCTGGAATGAGGATTGTCAAAGGAGCATAGATCAGATTAAGGAATACTTGGCAAATCCTCCAATTTTGATGTCTCCTATCCCAGGAAAACCTCTCATACTATATGTTTCAGCAACAAAATCTTCCTTGGGGGCATTATTAGCTCAACTTGATGATACTAGGAAGGAATGAGCCATATATTACATCAGTTAGACTGTTGTTGCATATGAGGTTAATTACACTAGTATTGAGAAAACTTTCCTTGCTGTGGTGTTTGCTTCCCAAAAGTTGCGACATTACATGCTTGTGCACACAATACACCTAATAGAAAAGATTGATCCTCTTAAGTATTTGCTCAGTAAGGCTTCCCTCACAGGTAGACTTGCTAAATGGATGATGGTTCTTTCAGAATTTGACATAGAGTATGTTGAGTGCAAAGCTATAAAAGGACAAGCCATAGCAGACCAATTGGCTGATTTCCCAATTCAAGATACCGTGCCTATTCAAGTTGAATTTCTAGATGAGCACCTAATGTACATGACTGAGAGAACATAGAAGATGTTCTTTGATGGCTCTTTTATGCAAAATGGTTCGGGAGCTGGAGTGTTGTTTGTTTCTCCTCATGGGTACACAATTCCTAAGTCCTACAAACTATTGTTCCCATGTACAAATAACATTGTTGAGTATGAGGCTTTGACAAATGGACTCAAGATGGCTATTGAATGGAATATCACAGAACTGCACATCTATGGGGATCCACAATTGATAGTCAACCAAGTTAATGAACAATATCAAACAAAAGATGACAAACTGGTACCTTATAAGAAAATGGTTGATTCATTAAGATGATATTTCACATTTGTCACATTTTAGCAAGTCCCCAAAGTAGAAAATAAAGTAGTTGATGCTATGGCTACAATTGCTTCACTCCTTCAGTTAGAGTAGCATGAGTCTAGATTTGAATTCCTGGTGGAAGAGTTATAGTATTCTATTTATGACTCCCAAGAAAGCCATGTTATCTATACCCTTATCGATCATGAATCATCCCGCTACAGTGCTATTTACTCATACCTACATGATGGCATCATCCCTAAAACATTTAACCGATCTGAAAGAAGAAACCTTACCTGAAACACCTCTCACCATTCCCTCATCTCTGGTGATTTGTATAGGAGGGGTTTAGATGGGACACTTCTTAGGTGCTTAGACAAGGAGGAATCCGATCAAGCGCTAGTTGATATTCATGAGGGCATCTGTGGGGGACATTCTAATGGTCTTTCCATGGTTTGAAGGTTGCTTAGGGAGGGGACTATTGGCCTACCATGCAAATGGATGCGGTAGCTTTTGCGCAATCATGTGAAAAATGTCAAAAACATGGTCACCTAATACATGCTCCATGTAGGGAGCTCATTCCTTCCATATCTCATTGGTCATTTTAGCACTGGCCCTTTGATCTTGTTGGGAAGATTCATCCCAACTCATCAGGTGGAAATAAATTTATCATCACTACTACTGACTACTTTACCAAATGGGTAGAAGCTGTTCCACTTTCTGTTGCCTCGGGCAAGATAGTTTCTCTGTTTATCTTGAACCATATCATCTGTCGATATGGAGTGCCATTTGAGATAATCACTGACAATGGAGGTCAGTTTAAAAACAAGGACCTTACACAACTCTGCAAGAAATTCAAGATAAAACAAAATTGGTCCTCCATTTACTTCCCGCAAGGAAATGGACAAGCAGAGGCTTCAAATAAAACAATTCTCAAAATTCTCCATCGAACAATTCATAAGAATGGTAGAGATTGGCATTTACAGATAAATCTAGCCTTATGGGCTTATAGATTGAGTATTCGTACTCCAACAAGGGCTACTCCTTTTGCCCTTACTTATGGTGCTGAAGCAGTGTTACCTTTAGAGGTTGAGATTCCTTCACTTAGAGTCTCTCTCAAAGGTCTAGTTACCGATGAAGACTACCGCGCCATGAGATTGCAAGAGTTAGAACTTCTAGATGAGAAGCGTAAAGCATCATTTGACCATATGAGGGTCTATAAAAAGTGGATGTCCAAAGCCTTCAACAAAAAGGTTCACCCTAGTGAAAACATAGCAATAGGTGCTTTGATGTCTCACCAAAAAAATTCAAAAATTCAAAAATTCAAAAAAATAGAAAAAGTGTCGTAGTGAAAACCTGGAAACAAGCGCCTTGGTAGCAAAAATACAAAAAAAAATATATAAAAATTCCTAAAAAAAAATTGCAATAAAATCCAAGTGGTGAAAACCTAGAAATGAGTGCTACTTGAGGTCTTTTCATCCCTATTTCTTAATCATGTGTACTCAACACTTAGCCTTTCTCCATCATGCCTTATCCTTGTTGCCTTGGTTTGGAATTGGTCTTTGTCTTTGTTTAGGGGTCATAACTGTGTTAGCTTTGGTCTCTTGGATGCGTCAGTCTTTAGGACACCTCACAAATAGTGTTTTTCAACACCACCCAAATTGTGTTTTTCAACACAACCTTTGACATTGAGTGTTTTTCAACACTTATCAATTTGGTCTTATCTAGTTTTGTCAAGTGATTTTACCTACTTGCAAGGATTCAACCTTTATCCTCGGAACTCAGTATCAGTGAACATACTTAAATTTTTAAACACAACACTTAATGCCTGAGCTATGACATGATCTTTTCTTTGTGTGTTGACTATTATTGATTTTTGTTGAGTGTCCTTGTCTAATAAGTCTCTCCATGATGCATAGCTAGAGGACTTGGGGTATGGGGCATGTTTTTGTTTGCTTTCTACTTGTGGGTATGGTCTTGAAGCTCTTGAGTGTCTCTTGTTGTTCCCTTGACACACTTAGGAGATTTGAGGCATCATCCTTGACTATTTTTTTTACACAACCGTTCTTATAGTCATCCTGACATCTATGCCTTGATGCGAGAGTGGTTTTGGTACATTAAATTGGGTGAGATAACATTGAAGTCATCTTGAACCTTATGTCTTTGATGCTCATGTTAGAATCTTTCCACATTCCAATTCGATATAAATCATATTGATATCTTCATAGTTGCGCTTGTGACTAGTGATGATTGTGTGATTTTTCGATGTCCGTTAATAATGGCCCAATGATGAAAATAAGTTCTTTACATTCTCTAATGAATGATGAACATAAAATCCTATGTTACAATTTCCCTATTGCAAGTACACCTTTGCATTTTCATGTAGCTTGCATTGTTAGACTTCATGATTAATTTGCATTTTTAGGCTGCATTATGAGTTTGAGGGGGTTTTCCTTCATCTTTCTTGTGGACTTTTAATCAACTGTGATCACGTTTTGATCTTCATTTCCTTATCTTCTTTCGTGATCTCAATCAAAATTTCCTATCTTAAATAGTTGATTGATTTTGGGGCATGCTCTTTCTTGAGGCAAATTTTCTTTCTTCTCCCCATTTCTTTTCATTTCTTCCAAACTTATGTCTTCCATTCTCTTTCACCCCACTTCTTTTCTTCTAATTCAACCTTGGGGCATAATCTTTCTTGATGATCTACCTTGGCTCTGTGATCCTTATATTTTTTCATCTTACATCAAGAACCTTATCTTTAGTTCAATTTGATCAAAAATATCAATTCATTGTTTCTCCTCCATCTCATTTCATTTTCGATCACAAGGGGGCAGTACCTATCAAACTTCAATCCTTGATTCAGCTTTATCAAACCTATCAATCAAACCTTGCTTGAGACTTGACAATTACCTATTTATAGGGGTGTTGGCCTTGTCTTTTTCAATCAACTTAACTTTGTCTTGATGTGTTCCCATCCGTCGAACACACATCTGGGTTGTTTTGTGATCCCAAATTGATCTCACACTTCAATTCCATTCTTTGGCTACATGTGTTCCCAGAATGATCACACATTACCCAAAGAGGGGCAAATGTATGCACCCTAAAATGGTTGGCTAGACTTTGGTCCCCATTTATTAAATTATCAAATTTCCTGAATCAATGCTTTTCAAAATTCAAATCAATTTCTTTGATCAATCCTAATTAGTTCAATCATTTCAATTTTCCCTAAGGTTTGATCATTTCATCAATAAATTTTATTTAATTAAAAGAAATATTCTCTCTTAAATAAATAAAATAACCTTATTTAATTAAAAAAGAAATATCTCTTAAATAAAATGATTTTATTTAATTAAAATCCCTTTTAGTTAAATAATTTTATCTTATTTAGAATAATATCTCTCTTTTAATTAAATCATGTTATCTCGTTTAATTAAAAGAGAATCATTCTTTTAAATAAATAAATAAATCCACTTAAAGCTCTTTGTGATGAAAAAAGGGAAACAAATAATTATAAATAAATAAAATTCCTTTTCTCTCCACACTTTCTAAAAAATGTGCTTTCTTTCATCTTTTTGGATTTATCCCACATTGTTCTTGGTGATGCATTCTCTTCCACATTTTCTTATATAAGGAGCCCTCTCCTTCTCATTTCAGATCCTGAATTTTCATACTATTGTTATGTTGCAGGTTTTCATGGTGATATTTTGGAGTTTTGAAGATTATTACATTCTAGCTTTCATATCTACATTTGCTTAATCTTCATAGCATCTTAGCTTAGTTTCCTTCATTGTTTTAGCTTAATCGTCACATAGTTAATTAGTAAAGGAGAGTAAAACTTGCATTTTCAATAGCATAGTTTCTTTCTTTGCATTGTTATCATCTAGATTAGTTTCATTTAACATGAAATAACTTGATGATCAATGGAGATTAGCACTCTTGCTTCTCATCCTTGAATCTCTCATTTCTTGGTGTACTTGCATGGGTTTAACAAGGTCCATCTGAGGGCCTCATATACAACCCCTACACTCCACGAATAGAGAGCTGTGAATCGCTATTTGAGACCTCATTGTTGAGTGTTCTTGGATGTAATGATTCACAAAAGTGTGACTACTTTCTAGCACACACTTATATCCTCTCAAGACATAGCTTTTTCCATGGAACAAAGAGAAAAGGAGGATGATTATGCCTTCATTAGCAACATCATAGATGTCACTATATGAGATATAGCAAGGATGATAACATATTCTCATCAAGATATTAGGTATTATCAATGTCTATATGAGAGAGAGGTGTCACCAAAGTAGAGGGCACCAACCTATAAAAATTCTCATAGGTCATTGAGAAAGACACGCTCCTGAAGGAAACGAAGTAGTGGGGGTGTGATAGGATCTTCAAGGGCACCTAGGTCAGGGTAGAAAAGAGGGCATACAGGAGGGGATACATCCTCCAGACAAGACATGGATTAGGAGGATCAAGATAGAAGAGGATAATTCTCTCTATTTATAATGACACATTTTGTAGACATATTTCATAGATTACATTGAGCTTGAGGACCTTAGACTATACAGACATCTAATTTTATACTCTAATACATTTTATTATGCTTATATATATGAGATGTAGTGGTTTTCCAACTATGATATGCTATGTTTTGCATTTCTATGTGATGATTCTTATATGATGGATTTATGATGTTTTATATGATGGATGCACATGTTTATATCATGGACTCATGATGTATGTAACTATATGTATGGGTTCTAACATGTACACAAAATGTAATTTTTTTTATACTTTTTATATGTTGTACATATGCTTGATGAACCATTATGATATACATGTACTCTAAACTATTTTAATGAAGATTGCACTCTTTTTTTGTGTACTAGAGCACTAGACCAAGATGATTACTAGGAATGATGTTAGTAAAAAGTAGAAATTAGACAAATAAAAGTTAGGAATTATGAAATATTTCTTTAATTAGTGTGCTTTATTTGTAGAGATTTATTTAATATAGAAAAATTGATGTGGCACACCATGGCATAGAAATATAGGGCAACAATGTCATCCCTTTTAAAAAAAAATGGACATATCATAGACAAGGAATGTTCCAATCTATCCTGAAAAAAAATGGTATGTTATTGGTCGAGGTATGTACGACAATGTGTCAAAATAGACACCCAAGACATACCTACCCCAAAACTTCAAATAAACATCCAACAATAGAAGACAAAATAAAAGGGATTATGACCCATCCCAACCACTCCCATCACTCAATGATATCGTTGACTAGCATCAAAACATGACCAGATATAAATCAATAAAAGATAATACTTACTTAAACCAAGAAAGACAGTAGCCATTTTGATCTTATTGTCACTATTGTATATTTTTGTTTGATAGGATGATCATGATGTTGGTTTCAAGTTTGAAGCACAGTATCTAAAAAAGATACAGTCTAGTTTCAAGTATATCACTCTTGTTTAAGACAAATGATTGATAAAAGACTGATAATGTTGATTGATTTCCTAATAGGACAAATGATTGGACAAGTTCAATCTATCTTATTGGTAACTTGAGTGGATATTTTGTTTATTGATGAGGAATTTTATTAAGCAACATGGCTCATCAGTCTTCAATTTGCACCTGCTATGATATTTTTATTTCACAAAAGGATAATTTATTGATGACATGAAAATGATCCTTTTTGGATTTTGATTATTTTTCTTTTATTTTTAGGATTTTTACGGATATTTGATTTTTTTATACTTTCTTCAATACATTTACCAATGTTTTTGATATTTTTATGATGCTATTTAATTTTTAGGGATTTTTTTAGGACTATATGTAATTTTTTTCAGGATATTATATAATTTTTAGGATGTTTTTCAGGATATTATGCAATTTATATTATTCTTAGGATATTATGCAATTTTTAGGATTTTGTAGGAATTTTTTTATTTTTATGGATTTTTTAAGGATATTATTATTTACATGCTACTTTCTCCAACCCAACAATGCAAATGACTCCATCTTTCAACCTAGTTCATGGAATTGTCCCTAGTCTAGTTCAAAGCTATATACAAAGGTCAAGAAACAACAAGCTGGATATGTACAAACTGGATATGCAAAGGAATGACATTAAACAGTGACCAATCACATGCCATAAAATGACACTAGGGTTAGATTAGGCAATGGGAGAAAGTTGTAATGTAGATATATGCTAGATAGAGTGATCATAAATGAAAGAGAAATAAACTGCTTCATGTGCACCTATTTGCCAAGTTTTCACCATGGTACTTGTCCAAAGTTCTTGTTTACTAGGTTTTCACTAGACGATGAAAGATTTCTCTTTACTTCTTTGATATCACCAAGATGCCTGTTTGCTAGGTTTTCATCAAGGTGGTGGATTTTTTGCCTTTTCTAATGATCATTTTTTAAATTTTTTGTCAGTTTGTAGGATCAGTTTTCAATTTTGTGTCTTTTTTGGGGAGAAGACAGTGGATTAAAGATAGGATGTGGAGCGAGGACTCAAGCATATTTTTCTTTGGATGATACTCTTGAAAGATATGAAATGATGGACTAGGACTATGAGAGTATGCACAAAGCCATTAGTAGTGAAATGGATTAGGATACCAAAGGGATGATTGGATGGAACAAATTAAGGATTTAAGCAAAGGATTGGATAGCATGGATAAAAGGATAAAAAATAGGTGTTGGATAATAGAGAGAGCATAAAAAGACTTGTTTTTAAGTGGATGGGGATGTACACAAGAACAACATTGGCAGACACCTTGAGGGGTAGTAGATGTGGACTTTGGGACATAAGGACCCTGAATGGATTTGAAATTTTGGGGACATTTAGATGGAGGGGTGGAAATTTTGGATGCTAACCTTGATTTTATTTAGGAAATTGTGCTTCTATAATTGGTTTTGGAATCCACATATATTTTGATTTTTCATTCTTTTATGGTTCCTTGGAATGCATTTCTTATTCAAGGGACTTGGGAACCCATATGGATTTTGAATTTTCTTTTTTCTTAATTCTCATTTTTGTCCCTTTGCATATCTCTTTTCCTTTTGGATCATGTATTTTTTCTTTGTTTTAACATGTTGATTAGACTAGACATATTGATCCTTGACTACATGTGGATTTTTGGACTCGTGAACTTTATGTTTAACATCCAAATTGTTTGGGAGATGAATGGGATTCATGGGTGGATAAAAATGATTTGGAGGTATTTTGGATGGATGGAAGGTTCCCAAAGATTTTTTACTTTGTTGATATTGATTTAGGAAAGGATAAGTGGATGGAGGAATATATGGACCTAAGATGGGTTGAAGGGATGAAGGGGAAGGTATATGTTTGGATTTAGATTTTGTAGGGATACCAACATCTTGAGAAAGAGATATGTAACTGAGTCCATGACCATAAAAAATTTATTTGATATGGAAGGGTTCTAATACACCTTGTTCATGGAAACCTAACCCTGTCTCTTGATAAATATTTTGACTAGTGGGATACTTGTTGATATGGAAGAAATAATAGGTTCATGAAGTATACTAGATTAGATAAAAGTTGAGGAACCCATTTGAAATGTATGGGGTTTACGAACCACTTTCATAGAGGTTCTTGAATCATGATGGGGGCTAGGAGGAATAATGGGATCCTATGGTGGAATAGGAGGAATGAAAAGATTATTTGATAGGGTAGAATCTTGTGGAGGATATGAAGGATTAGGAAATGGAGATAAATAGATAGTAGGATCATTAGGGGGCTATGAAGGGATGGTGGAATATTTTAATGGACATGAACATGAAGGGATAATTTGATCTTGACTCGTAAGGGGATAATTGGACTCCATTTTAAGGGTGTTATTCTCTTTCCTTTGGTTAGAACCACTAGGAATAATGGAAGAGATGCCATGATCTTTCTTAAAAAGTGGAATATCAATGGGAATCGTAAGGACACTTTGTTCTTGGTATGAAAGGGTATCGTGTTGGATAAAGAGGGACATGGATGGTGGGAACATTATGAGATTCAAGGAAAATGGGATCTTGGTCAATAATTGGATCAGATTGGTTGTTATTGGTATCTTGATCTTGATTTTCTTTGGGACTCATTTCTTCATGATTTCAATCATCCTCTAGACATTAGGTATGATTTAGAATTTGAATGGAAAATTATAGGAGGGAATTAATGTTTTGACATAAGGGAGATGGAATTTAGATGGGACTTTCTAGAGTGGGTTTGATTGGAAATGGAGCACATGGTGGAAATAGTTATAGAATTTCTAAATCAAGGATGGGATTTGTATGAAGAAATGGATTAGCTTGGTTTTCTTCTTGTAAATGGATTATGCTTGATTGGTTTCCAAAGAATGTCATTTTTGTAGTTGGACTTGTGTTTGTTTAGGATGCCCTTGGTGGATTTAAGGACATAATAGGATGTTCACTAATATTTGATGTGATTAGAGGAAAAAATATTTGTGACCTTGGTAGAGATTAACTTGTTTTCACAATTGTCACAAGGGTTTTTGTGATTGTTTGAGGGACACTTGATTGTATTGGAAGAAATTTTGGTTCAAAATGTTGTGGTGTCCCTAATTTAATTATACTAAATTATGATTGCATGGTTTGATTTAGGTCTTGGTTTAATGAATATTGATTTAATGAAGATAGATTTGGAATTTTATGTAATGGATCATGATTTACAACTTGATTGAAAAAATGTTTCTCTTGGATTGGATTGAATTGTATTTGATTTGGGATTTGATTGAATGGAGCTTGACTTGGGACAGGATTGGAATTTGTGTCTATTGTTTGAAATTGGTTTATCATGTTTATTTGTGAGATGAGATTTTGTATGTTTGATTTTAAGATTAGAGCTTGTATGTCAAATTTCCCAAGGTATTCTTTTGGACATTGAACTATTTTGGACATATTGGTTCTACTATTTTCTATCTTTTTAACTTTTTGTTTTAAGATCTCCACTTCTTTAACTAGTTTTTCCTCTGGGGATGGAGAAATAGAGATGATATTAGTTGGAACATTGCAAGGTTGATCCAAAGTTTGGTACATATATACATTGGATTGACATGATTGATTATTAGAATGTGATGGAATAATCCCATGAGAATGTGAAGGTTGACGTGTGGGTGATAATCATTTAATCAGAGGGTCACCTTCTCTAAGATGCCGATAATATTGGATTTGATGAGTAAACAACCCACAGATCCCAAGAACACCTACACGCAAACACCTATCATTGAGAGAGAGAGAGAGAGATGCAAGCAGCTAGAGAGGCCTAAACGCATGGATCCATGAAAGAGGAGACATTCTTGATGTGCAAAAATAAAAGTTGCAATTCAATAAAATTAATGTTTCTCAATAATCTGTTATCAAAACAAGAGAGATCAATCCTTATAAAAGGAGATCAAAACCCTAAAAGGGTGAACAAACCTAGGTTTCATGATAATAATTAATAAAGAAATTAATTATTATATGCCTAAAGTTTAGCTTAAGCAGAAAGAGATAATAAGTGACTTAGTAATTAAATCAAACATGATTTAATTAATAAGTAAAGACTTTATTACTCTAACACCCCCCCTTAAGATAAACTTTGGGAGAAGCTAAAAACCTAGAAAAAACTACTGAAAGTAAATGGGTCCTGGTAACAAAAGGTTTGATTAGGTACCCAAGTACAAAAGAGAGTCTTTGTAAAGCGGAGAAATAGAGAAAACCACATGGGAAAAACTCTACTAAAAAAAGAGACAAAGACTAGTCTGGAGGACTAAAGAAGCCTCCAAAACTAGGAATGTTCCATAAAATAGGAACAAGGATGAACATGTAGAACATCACTAAAGTGAGAAGTTGTAAAATTTGTCAAGAATTAACTGATGATCTGAAGATCCTCCATTGAAATATGACCAGGTAGAGAAGACTGTAATCTACATGAGTGCCCTCAAATGACACTACTTGAATCAAGAGGCAAACAAAGGCAAACACCTAAACTCGAAGATACAGATGGCATAAACACCAAAAGCCTGAAGAGTTGATCAATCAAAGATGGAAGAGTGCATCCAAAAATAGGAAAGAAAAGAGTGTCCATATGGTAAATGATTCATCTCACCGAAATGCATAGATACCCAGCCACTGCATCTGCCTAGTACATAGAATCAAATACTGAATATATAGCTCACACTATTGAACCAAGGAAGCAATAGAACCAATAGTAGAAACCCCCCCATAATGCTAACAAGGGAGTAATGATAGGTACACTAAAAAGATCATCCAATATGAACTACATGATGAAGAAGAATCTAAAACATCGAAGGTGCATAGAGTGTACAAACACATATAGAGATACCTGAGGCTAATGTCATTGGAGGAACGCTCACATGAAAAAAGTAGATGGAAAATAAAGGCAAACATAAAACCCCCATGGCACTTTATAATGGAGTGTAAGTACGTAGAGCATGAACATGTGCAAGATCCCATACATGCAAAAGAATGGTACTTTATCTCAGTGTGTGTGCATAAAAGAATGCTAAAAAAGTGAAGTATACACTACTCAAAGAAGAGAAAAGGCTTCTACAAAAAAATAACAGCCAAAGATGATCCATTCCACAAAAGGAAAATGTCCCAGGACCTGTAACATCCAAGATATCCACCAAATTGCAAAAATGCAAAAAATTGAATAAAATATAACTGGAGAAGAATCTAGAACAATGACTTATATCAATGGAAAGTTCTCAAAACAAGATTTCCAATGATATATCATTTTCCCAGAATGAATTTTGGATGCGCAAGATAGAGCTCCCATAGTGTAAAACTAAACATTTGGCTTAGTTAAAAAACCATCAAAAAAGAAAAATCAGAAATTCAAACCTCCAGATTTGGATAGAGCTTAGAACCATCTTTCCATGATATCTTGTTTGCCTGATTTCGACACCATATGCTCAAGTTATGAGAAAAGTGAAAAAGGGCTGATGTAGTGATGATGGGCTTAAAATTGACTATTGTGTGGCCGTGATGGCCAAAATCCACCTAGGGGCTAAAAAAATGGGCCCCTGGTCACCATACGACTAGGGGCTGAGGTTACATATGGTAGGAGCTTAAATTTGATGGCCAAATGGCCATCCCCACCTAATTTTTTTTGAAAAGATCGCATGCACACCTTGAGATGTGTGTCAAGGCCATATGACCCTGGTATGCAAAAAAAAATTTGCCTCAAAATGAAACATCATCTGAATTGGATGTAACTTATATGGATCTAGTGATTCTTGGCCGTTGTGATCTCAATAATGAGGTCCCTTTGAGCCAAAAACTCTCCAAAATACCAGTGACCACCTCACGATCCATGTCGAGGCCGATTGCAAATTCTTTTTGCCACAAATTCTAACTTTGTCCAAAATGGACAAACTTTATATGGATCTAGGGGTTCTTTGATGTTATGACCACAACTGTGAGGTCCGTTTGAAGCCAAGATGATAAAAAAGAGAGGTCCCCCCCAGATTCAATAGAAAAACCTCTGAAAATGCAGATCTAATGAACACGGTCGAATCTCTTAGGAAGAGGATAGGGGAAAATAGATCTGAAGCTCTGATACCATATTGAAGTTGATGAGAAAACAACCCATAGCTCCCAAGAACACCTCTATGCAAACATCTATCATGAAAAGAGAGAGAAGCAAGAAGCTAGAGAGGCCTAAACACATGGATCCATGAAAGAGGAGACATTCTTGATGTGCAAAAACAAAAGTTGCAATTCAATAAAATGAATGTTTCTCAATAATCAGTTATCAAAACAAGAGAGATCAATCCTTATAAAAGGATATCAAAACCCTAAAAGGGTGAACAAACCTAGGTTGCATGATAATAATTAATAAAGCAATTAATTATTATATGCCTAAAGTTTAGCTTAAGAAGAAAGACATAATAAGTGAGTTAGTAATTAAATAAAAAATGATTTAATTAATAAGTAAACACTTTATAACCCTAACAGGTAATGCCAAGTGATCATGTTTTTTTAGGAAAAAGATAAAGGTCCAATTATTGGTGATAAAATGGATTTATCTTTTGATTATTTTATCTTGTAGAAGCTTATGATCTTGTTTCAACCATTGAGCTATATTATGTTTTTGGATTTTTGAAGTTTATGAATGAAATGATATGCTCCTAAAGGAATGAAAAATGTGACTCAAAGAGATGGAAAAATTAAATGTATAGGATCTAAACATGCAACCTATGTTTTTGGTCTTTTTAGGTATTTTGACAATGTAAGTTCGCATGAAAAGAATGCAATCATTATTTTTGGGATTTTTAAGACTTTGAAGACATTGGAAGTACATGTCTAGAGAGGTAACACTAATATATTGAAGTGAATCCAAGACCTTAAAGGACCAAAGGACAAAATAAAGGATAAAAACAAATTCAAACCTAACATTGGACTGATGGGTTGAGGTATCAACTTAATGCTAGTGATAAAAAGGACAATTTTTTGACAAGATCTAGACTTCCTATCAATAATGTAAGATGTAACCTTACGACTCACATTTTGGGGTTTTTAAAAGTTTTATTTAGGATATAAATGAAACCTAAGGATGTAATTGACTAATATGAGTTAACATGAGATTGGACAAATAAAAGACCTAGGTTTGAGACAATGCACTAATGAAACTATGACGGACTCGGAACCTAGGGAAAATGAGGATTGTACAAAGTTTAACCTAAAGAGAAAGCTATGCAAAGTTGAAATAAGATTCCAAAGATTCTAATACTTTTCATTTCCCATGTTTTAAATGTATAAGCTTAAAAAAGTTTGAAGTGTTTGGGACAACTATTTGAGGTGTTTTAGTGAGTTGTGTTTGGATTGGGGAAATTTTTTTGAACACTCACATAAGACAAATCAGATAAAATGGATATTTTTAAACTCAAACATGAAAACAAGTACAAGCTAGGCTATAAATGATACTAATTTCTAAATCCCCACTCATATTACTCCATATACTCAGACAAAGAAAACAAGTAGAGAATCAAGTTTCACTAGCTCCCGCTTTCACAACATGGGAATCACTTGACTCACTTACCGTAGAGGTCCGGGGACCTTGATGAATTTATATCTAAAAAATGAATAGTATGTGTAGGGTGTCTTCATCGGTCCAACCTTTTATGCTAGCAAGTATAGGGTTTTGGGCTTTAAAAACATTAGTTTGTAGTAAGAGCATTTGTTTAGGTGGTCAAAATGGTATGCTCAATTAAGAGGCCTCACATACCTTAAACCAAGGGCTTTATGCATTATCTGGATATTGAGTGAGACTAATATATGATACTTCCTCTTGATTATAACTTTATTCACAACCACATTATTATATAGCGGCTCGAATGAAGCTTGGATTTATTCTATTACCACTTGGGTCATTCTCTTGGTAAGTAATTTTTCCCACAAGGTAGGCCCTCTAAAAAAATAAAATTAGGTATCAATATCACTTTTATCTTAAACCAAGGATCCAAAAGGCAAGGGGAGAGGATACTTTTCATAGTAGTAGATCCACCCTATGATTTGAAAGTACACCAAACACTTTAGACTGAGTTCATTAACCTTTACAAATGAAATACTCTCTAAGCTAATAAAAAAAAATACATGATGATGCTTTGAGAACAAAATTTCTTTATCCAACATCCTACAAGAAACTTGTTAGTTGTAGACACAGAAAATTGGCAAAGGCTTAAATAAATCAAAAGGTGCATCAAATCATCAAAATAGCACTAAAAATCAATAAATGGAACAAAGGCAATTCAAATCAAAGAAAAATTCAATTAAATGATTAAATGATTAAATAAAGCTTGAAAAGGGGAAAAACACTAAGAAATTGATTAAATTCAATTAATGACATAGTTGTTGAAATGAAAAATCAAAATGAACATCTTACCCTTCATGGCTAAATTTAATTACTTTAATTAATTAATAAAATATGAAATTCCCTCAACAAAGCAAAAAAGGAGACAAAATGGACACAAATCACTCACTTTTGTTGAAATGGTCCAGCCTTTTGAAACCATTTAAATGTTTGTCTCCCAATTTATGGACAAAGAAAAGCCAATTGACCTTACCCAAGCATAACCATGGTTATCTCACTCTACCCCCTACCCTTGGGAAAATCCTATAAATAGAAGGCATTTTGAGGCATTATTCATCCACTCCATATCTTTGAATTGCAGCAAAGCTCTTGCAATTTGCATTCACACCACTCACTTAGCATTTTCATTGATATTTAGCTTAAATTGTTGATCATTTTAGAGATTTTCTTATCAAATAGAGCTAGAATTTGATAATTAGATCTAGTTTGCATATCATTCTTAGTTCAATTCTCATAATTAGAGTGTCACTAGTGAGGATTTGCAGCTGAGAGCCTCACTTACTACTCCAATTTAGAGAACCATGAGATATTGATAGATTAATTGTGCATTTGTTAGATTATTTTTCTCTAATTCTTATTGTTCTTAGTTAATCTTGTAATTTCATGAAGGTGTAAATCACTCACACACAAATGGCGCCCACCGTGGGGCTCTAGGCCTCAAATTTATCATAATTTTTACGTTATTTGCAAAATTTAGGCTAGAATTGCATGATTTTGCTCACTGTTTGCAAGTTACAGGAAAGAAATCACGCCTGCCAGTAAAGAAATCACGCCTAAAGAAAAGATATGTCGCTTGCGGAAATTAAAATGTCGCCTGGAGTTTGAACGATCACGCTTATCAGCCTGCAGAGTCACGCTTCTGGAGAAAGAAATCACGCCTACGGAAATTAAATTCTCACATCACGGACAAGCAGCTGATGCCTTTGGTCATTTAGATGTCGCCTGTAAAGAATTAAAAGCCGCGGCTGAGGAATCATTTTACGCCTGGTGTAAAGGGAATTTCCTGCCTTCCGCATTTAATTTCTCGCTTTGAGTATTTTAAATGTCACCTTGGATTAATTAAATGTCGCTTCTATGAATTAATTTGTCGCTTGCAATAAATAGTTTATGCGTTATTTTAATTTGATATCGCACTTGATTACTTTAATCTCACTTGAGCCCCTTTTGGTGACGCTCGCGGTTAAAGTAATTACGTCTTTATTAAATTAGATCTCGCGTTTAGCATGGACAATGTCGCCTGGTTTAGCATTTATATTGTATCAGAGTAATTACTGTTGTCATGTGTATTAAAGATTTCACGCGTTTGCAAAATTTGATATCGCACTTGCCTATTTTAATCTCGCTTGAGCCCCTTTTGGTGATGCTCGCGGTTAAAGTAGTCACGTCTTTGTTAAATTTTATCTCGCCTGTAGTCTGGATGATGTCGCCTGATTGTATTTTCTCTATTTTGTCAAAATAAGGACTGTATGCTAACTTCACTGTCATTTTTTTTGTCTCAGGTACAGGCTCTGTCGCAGAAAAGTGCTCAAAATTTATTTTTTTCTTTTTTGCATGCAAAAAAGAAACAAAAAAGGACGTCCTATTAGAGTATACCTTGCACCTTTTGGATTTAATTTGCAAATATTTGAGTTCAAAATAAATCAAGAGCATAATCAATTTGATCATTTTAAGCTTTTTGATTTTGGTTTCCCCTCACTTTGTATGAATTTGTGTTGACTAACTTGTTGGTGGAGGGAACGTTTTGCTAAGGTAAGGGAAGGATTTGGAGAGAAAATGAAAATCTACTACTTAAAAATGCGCCTAGCCTTTGCTAGCATCGTTTGAGGTATTTCTCTCATCAAGCTTGCAAACTTCCCTTAAATTGTGGCATTTTCAAAGTTCAAAACATAGTTTAATCATAAAAGAGAAAAAAATAAACACTTCAATTCTAAGAATCCCTTTGTCACGGGGTTGAAAAAGAACCAAATTGATTGTGAGTGTTTGGGATAAGGGAAAAGCAATAGGGATATGCTCTTCACTCTTTGAGTGAATCAAATTCCCAAACTTGCTCTACCAAATCCACTTTTCATGCTTTCAAATGAACATGTTTAAAACTTAGTGGGCTCGCCTCCCGAGATTGCCTTAAAAGGGCCGGTGAGAGGGATAGCCCAAAGTGGGATACACTTGCTTTTGCCACGAGAATCCGACCCACTATAAAATGAAACGCGTGTATCCTTAATGGGGTGCACGACAAAAAGGATTTTAGCTCTTTCGAACTTCCTCTAGTAGTCTTAACAGATTGCGCAAAATCGTGCTTTGGTGCGTGTGGGAAGCCCCTTAACATACTTGGGGGATGAAAAGCTAAGATCTATTTTGAACGGAAAACTTACTACAAAATAGTAAAAATAGCAAAAACTACCTATTAGAGCCATTTAAAAGCCAAATTTGTGCTAGGTAGCTTGCTTGGAAGTCTTTCTTGTGATCAAACCCGTGGAAACATTTGAGAATATACACATTAGAATGATCTAGGGATATGGTGAACTATTGATGTGTGTGTTGAGATTGTCTTCAACTTTTCAAACAAGAAGTTCCAAAGTACTTGATCAAAATACAATTAAAATTTTTAAATCTTAAAAAATTGATCAATACCATTTACCCATTCCAAACCAACCCAACCAGATTGAAATTAAAGAAGGAAGGATTGATCCATAATGATGAGCCTATTTGAGAAACAAATCAATCCTATTATGGAGCATAATTATCAAAGTCAAGATCAAGATCTCCATAGGAATCAAAGCGATGAGGTTTCTGAAGATGATGTTGTTGAAGCATCCCAAAGTCCCGTGTTTCTGGAAATAATGGAATTACTTTTGAAGTGGGATAAAGACACATATTTTCTAGCTTTAGCTCAAGCAGGAGCTAAACTTCCTTATAATTATGACATGTCAACCTTGAGAAAGAATGAGGAAAACCAAAGAGATACATCATATAAAATGCCATTATTAATATCAAGCTATTCTTTTCAAAGTGATGAGGTGTCTAAAGATGATGTTGTGAGAGCATCCCAAGATCCCGTGTTTATAGAAATAATGGAACGAATTTTGGACTGGGATAAAGAAGCATATTTCCTAACTTTAGCTCAATCAGGAGCTAAGCTTCCACATAATTATGACACATCAACTTTAAGAAAGGATGAAGAAAAGAAAAAAGATACTTTATCTAAAGAGCCATCATTAAGATCAATTTGGCCATTCCTTTATGATGATGGGCCATCCATATCTTCATCCTCCTCACAAAAAGAAGCATTTCAGAGAAACAAAGTTATCTCAGATCAAAGGAAATTGCATAATCAACCTATTTGTGATCAAGATAATAAAGAATATGGAGTGAAAAATACGGCTCTCAAGCAAGATCTAATTCAAAAACCTCCATATAGCAAGAGTAATCCATTCATCCTTTGTCCATCTCCTAACAAGGTTTCTCCCTGGATGACTTGTACACCTTTCATCCTTCATCCATCTCTCGAACCTCTATCTAGCAAAGACCCTCCCATAACTAGCATTCCTTTCATTTTTTCTTCATCTCCCAAAGCTCCACAATTATCCAAAATTCCTCCATCAAAGAATGAGCCTAATAATGATACTTTTCCCATTAACTATGTCTACCCTCAAGGGCTATCTCTAAAAGAAACCCAAGCTAACTCACATCTTGATGCAGATTGTTTCCATGCTTCAAAGATCTTAGAACCCAAAGCTTCATGTGCCTCAATGCCTATTATACCTATTCAAGAGGATCCTACACCATTCTTCCAAACATTCCCCACACATATCCAAACATCTACCTTGTCCTTAGAAGTGGCTCCATGTCAAGAAGATAATCCAAAGAGAAAAGAGATAAATAGTGATAAAGATCAAGATCAAGATCAAGATTATATACAAACCCCTCCCATATTTGATGAAGGTCCCATATCCCTTGAACCTTGTGATGATCCCCTTGCATCCTTTCATGTCTTTCAAGATGATATCCTTCCGTTCCAAGAACAAAGTACCCTTCCAAGTTCCACATCTTCTCCACTTCCCAAGCAAGATCAAGATATCCCTTCCATAACTTCCAATGAGCATATTGAAAATCAAGAGCAAAATACCTTTGCTACACAATTCAAAGATCCTTGTCAAGATCAAAGCATCCCATCATTTCCTTGTCATATTCCTCCATGTTCACCTCAAGAAACCATCATTCTTCCAAATCCCTTGCAAGATAATAAATCCCTTCAAGCTTCAGTTGATCCTATCAAATGTGTTCCTATCAAAGCTACTCATGAGCATATTGGTATAAAGATAAATCTTAAAGATGAGAATCTTGGTGATGCAGTTCCTTCCAAAGATATTGATATCCCTTTCACACCTTATATCCCTCCATTCAAATACAACCACATACCTCCACTATCCTCCAAATCCATTTTGGGTGCCTATGTCCCAAAACAAAAGTCTTCATTCCTTCCATCCATACTAGGTCCATATATTCCCCCATCAACCGTTCCTATCATCCCTAGCTATCCATTCACTTACCCTACCATGTATCAAGATCAACAAAGACACACATACTTGAAGAATGTCCAAACACCAATCCATATGAACCATCCATATTATTCCTATTCATCCACAATTCCTAAGTCTTTTGGAAGCAATTTTGATGTACAACATAAAAATCATAAATCCAAGAATCCATATGTGCATAAAAATCACAATGTCCCATCTAATCGACATGTGAATGAAAAGAAAAATGAAATATCCAAAAGGCCACAAAGGTCCATCAAGCAAAAAGAAAAAAATAAAATGTGGGTTCCTAAATCCCTCATTGAAGAAATGCATTCAAAAGCATTCCAAAAGGAAGAAAAATCAAAGAATATGTGGATTCCCAAGTCATTGTTGAAAGACTTGCACACAAAAGAAGAATCAAAATTGACATTCAAGCTTCCAAAGGCTTCCATTCCATCTCCTTCCAAACATCCTTCATCTTGTTACATCCAAAAATCCACTACCTCAAAAAGATCCTTACCTCTGTCATCTATTGTTCCTCCATCATTCCACCACTCTTCAAAGTGTGTGTCAAAGTTGATCTTGCCAACATTTCCATCTTCAACATACCTTCTTCTTATCCTCACATTCATTTTCCAATGCATACTTTCCGTACTTCCATCCCTCTTATCAATATCTTTGAGCATCCTAGTCATACCCATGGTTTATTATAGCATATCTTTCAGAGGAGCATTGTCCAAAGATTCTAATGTTGGGAAAATATTGAAAAATACAAAAAAAGAAAAAAATAAAGAAAAAAAGAAAAAAATGAAAAAAGAGAAAAAGTGCCTTGGTGAAAACCTAGCAATAGGCACCTTGGTAGCAAAAATAAAAAGAAATAAATCTAGGGTGAAAACCACTTCTTGTGGCACCTTAGACAAGTACCATGATGAAAACCTGGCAAACAGGCATCATGCGTAATTCTTCCTTCTTGCACTCTACACTTGGGTGCAAGTTTCATCCATATTTCCATCTATCACCTTCATCTTGACAAGGTTGAACACATCCATGAGCATTGAGTATCTTAACATCCGTTATCCTTTCCATCAGCTTATGTACTTGCTGCATCCATGTTACCCTATCATGATCTTGCTTATCCCAAATTCACCTTCATTATTCCTTGATAGCTTTTTCATAATCCCAAAACATCCCTTCATAGCCTCCATCACTCCTTTATCTTGATTGTGTTATCTTATACACATCTTACCCAAATTGACCCTTGGTCTTGATCAAGATGAACTAAAAAAAAAAAATTGTTACCAAAAACTTCTTGACATGTCCACTTTTTTGGATCACTCCTTTTCATGGCAGCAGATCGTTATCCTATACACTATCTAACACTGCACAATTGACTTTCATGGCTTATCCAAAAACATGCTTCACATTGCTATATCATTTTTTCCTTAGCTTGGGTACTCTTGAGGAGATAGTCCTGTGGGTCACATTCGCATACTTCTTCCATCATAGCCTTTCCATCTCTAATCCATCAGCTTGCAAATCCATCCTTCGTGTCCTATATCTTGCTAAGACATTGGGGGCAAACCAATGTGATCTTGTTTGAGAGTGGGTAAAAAGGACAGCATGAAGTGCTTTTGAGTTGCATCTTGCATAAACTGAGCTTCAGTAAAATCTTGAAAGTTTGTCCAAGTCCAACATTTTTTTCTATCCAACTGGGGCATTTGATCTTAATCAGTGGATTTCAACAACATGCATGAATTCACATGAAGCAAGGCATTAACTTCAAAAGGATTCAATAGTACAATATTTAGTCACATCAGAGAGGGAATTATCAGAGTTTCAGAAGAGAGAAGAAGATTTTCGTGAACCTTTGATGGATATCATTGTTCACTAACCAAGAATTCAATTACCACAACTTGATCCATGAGCCTTCATTGACTTTATTATTCGGGATTAAAAATTGACAAAACACTTTAAAAAGATCAGAATGCTTGGAAATACTTTTTGAAAATCATGAAAAATTGCAAAACACTTGAAGCTTTCTTTTGATGATCTTTACTTACATTGATTTTTATCACATCTTTTTAGCTAATCGATGAGGTTTCGACTAGATTGGCGATGATGGAGACATGATATTTTTCTTGTCTTTGAGTGACTGTCTTGAGGGATATCCAACAACTTATGTGAATTCGTCTAACGACATGGTCATCAAAGAACCATCGAGGACTTTCATATAGGGTGGAAGGTTGACCTTTGCTTGTTTATGCAACATTGAATTCGTTGAAACTGGTATTCATACTCTCATAGTTGGTTTATTCAACTAGTGTGGGTTGTACTAGTTTCCAAAAGGAGGTTACCAAATGTGATAAAAAGTGGTATTCATATCATCATGTCAGTGGGCAGTGGTGATTGTACTTGCTTTTCGGTCCCGAAGTGCTCAATGATGAAAATTTATCCTCAAGGCATTTATTTGCTAAAAGCTAGTGACACTTAGCTGCATTGCATTGCATTATCATGGAAGGTTAATTGCATTATCATGTTAGATTAATTGCATGTGCATTTGTTTGCAGTATTTTTCCAAGGACAAGGGGGGTCATTCAATTGAAATCTTGATCAATCATAAAATGGGTCATTCAATCAAGAATCAAGGAAAGTCCATAAATCATAAATGTCCATAATATCAAAGATCCATGAACTTTGTCTAATCAAAGATACAATGTCATCAAAGTGATACATCCAAGTCCTGATCAATAACTAAAACATGATATAATATCAACAAACTGAAAGAGCTCCATAATCAATCATCTCAATAACATGTACTCTAGCTGGGTCAAACTATGACTTAAATCCAAATATCCAAGAAGCTAAGGTCCGTATATATATCATTTATGAAAATGTGCCTGTTTCACAAATCAAGGGAATCATATCAGTATTTTATATCAGTGAATCATCTTATGTCAATCAATCCTATCAAAGTATCAAGCAATCACACCCAGTACCATCGTTCGTGTCTCTGTGTCCTGAGAACGAAGCAGCAGTATCAAATCATATCGGTTTTCACACTGATTGGTTTATACCTATCAGAACTATCCTATGAGATTGACAAATCACATTCATTGGTACCACTATCCTGTTATCATAATCACTTGTTTTGCTTAACTACAACAGACCTATCTATCTTGGATATGCAAATTTGTGAGTCATGGCATATCATCAATATTTTTCAGAAATCAAAACATATTCGAACTACTCAAAATCGTTCAAATCAAGGAATTAATATGTTTTATTTCTGAGGGGGCATCAGAGTATCAAATGGGCATCACATCAAAAACATTTATCAGTGGGGCATATCATATCATATCAAGTATCATATCATAGCAGTATCATATCAAGATATCAGTATCATATCATATCATATCAAGTATCATATCAGGAGGCAAATCAATTGCATATCAGTTTCATATCCAATCTGTCATCATATCAAATCTATCAACATATCAGCAATCAGTAAACCCGGGACCTTTATCAATTAACCCAGGACCTTTATCAATGAACCCAGGACCTATCATCAAATCAGGACCCATATCATATCAGAGGCATCAGAATTATATTAGCACCATCATCAGAGGCACATCATCATCATCAGGAAGTACATCAATCAGAATGATCAGAGGCATATCAGAACCAGGACCTGAATCAGATCATCATACTAAGGGAATCTTTGAATCGGTGTTCTTCGCACATCGACTCAAAGAGGGGCATTTGTAGACACAGAAAATTGGCAAAGGCTTAAATAAATCAAAAGGTGCATCAAATCATCAAAATAGCACTAAAAATCAATAAATGGAACAAAGGCAATTCAAATCAAAGGAAAATTCAATTAAATGATTAAATGATTAAATAAAGCTTGAAAAGGGGAAAAACACTAAGAAATTGATTAAATTCAATTAATGACATAGTTGTTGAAATGAAAAATCAAAATGAACATCTTACCCTTCATGGCTAAATTTAATTACTTTAATTAATTAATAAAATATGAAATTCCCTCAACAAAGCAAAAAAGGAGACAAAATGGACACAAATCACTCACTTTTGTTGAAATGGTCCAGCCTTTTGAAACCATTTAAATGTTTGTCTCCCAATTTATGGACAAAGCAAAGCCAATTGACCTTACCCAAGCATAACCATGGTTATCTCACTCTACCCCCTACCCTTGGGAAAATCCTATAAATAGAAGGCATTTTGAGGCATTATTCATCCACTCCATATCTTTGAATTGCAGCAAAGCTCTTGCAATTTGCATTCACATCACTCACTTAGCATTTTCATTGATATTTAGCTTAAATTGTTGATCATTTTAGAGATTTTCTTATCAAATAGAGCTAGAATTTGATAATTAGATCTAGTTTGCATATCATTCTTAGTTCAATTCTCATAATTAGAGTGTCACTAGTGAGGATTTGCAGCTGAGAGCCTCACTTACTACTCCAATTTAGAGAACCATGAGATATTGATAGATTAATTGTGCATTTGTTAGATTATTTTGCTCTAATTCTTGTTGTTCTTAGTTAATCTTGTAATTTCATGAAGGTGTAAATCACTCACACACATTAGTAATTTCAATGAAAGATCTTCATCCCATGATTGCTAAGGTGTTACATAGATTTTTGGTAACAAAAAAAACCCATTATTCTATCATAAAACTAAAAATTTAAAATGACAATTTCAAACAAAGACATGTTCTTACCAACCTAAGTGCACATAATTATACCCAAGTGCATATTTTGAGAGCCCAAGTGCCAAAAAAAATTGCACCAAATATGTAGATAGTCAATCAAGTGTGTATCAGGATTTCCCAAGTGCACAGAAACACCCCCAAGTGTGTAATAATAGAGACATAATACATAATTACTATCAGATTTGATTTAAAACCCATAAATTTTCATGCAATTGGATTAATCAAGCCTCCTATAAGAACTTGTTATTCATTCTCCTAGTTAAATTATCTAAAATATTGTCATTCATTGATGCCTCCTACTTCAACCAAATGCAAGTTGTTGTACATTCAACTTCCTACTTAAAATAGATGAGAAATTGTGTCTAATTTATCCTCAAATCATATTGTATAGAAGTTGTGATTCATTTGATGTCATAATTTAAATATATTTAACAATAAACAACTTTGGATGTAAAATAAAAGTTAGAAGACATAATGGAATGCATAGAAATAGGCCCAAGTGGGTAGGGACAGAACCCAAGTATGTAGATTTATGACCAAGTGCATATATTTGGGCACCAAGTGCACAAAAAGAACCTCAACCATGCAAGATATTTGACCAAGTTCTCTAGAAATAGATCTACACCTATAAACAGATCAAAAATCTAATATTTTATTAGATTCGAAGCCTATTTTATGTTGGGTTCACTAAAATGTCAACTAGGAAAATAGGGGTTACTAACATACATTATCAAAGTCAACCATAAAAGCCATAAAATCATGAAAACTATTTGTAATCATACCAATAAGACCATCAAAACAAAATGCATAAAAACATAAACTAAATTAAGAAAACCAAGCATTTCTTTGATGAAGCCTCGTTGCTTTTTCTTTCTCCTCTAATATGATATGGTTCTCTCAAGTCCATAAGTACACCAATAAGATGAAAGAAAGTATGAGGAATTTGATAAAATAAGGGCGAGGATACTACAAAATCATGGTTGCGATAATGAGTCCATAGAGGCCAATTTATAGACTTTGAAATCCAAATTCGATGATCAAGATTGAGGACAAATAATGGTTTGATTGCATATGAGGACTCATTTTAGCAAATGACAAGTTTAATGAAAAATTGATTTGTGCATTTGGAAAATGACATGTTTATGACAAAAATATGACAAATAGGTTAGTGGTTTGGGAAGGAGAATTTAATGGAAAGAAATAAGGGGAAGGTGTAAGGGGAAATTAAGGAAATGTGTCATAAGAGTGAAAAGTGGAATTGTGATACAAGAGAAATTAAAGGGGTTGAATTAGGGGAAAGTGTAAGGAGTGAAAAGTGGGATGGAGGCTAAGTTAGCAGGAAGGAAGCCAAATTAGTCAGGTGGAAGCCATATTAGGGGTCATTTCATAAATTATTAAATGAGGGAATTTGAATAATTAAAAATTATTAATTCTCATCATTTAAGGTAATTAGTCAATTAATTAAATAAATTTAATTAATTGTGGGAAAAGGGGATAAAGGGGTAAATAAATTTAATTTATTTACCAAGACATGATACATTAGAATAAGGGGGCCAAATTAATGGTTATTTGCCCCTAAAGGACTAATCAACTGATAAGATCATCCAATTGGACATGCAATTAAGGGCAAATTGATAAAATATGATGTAATTAAAAGACAAATTTTAGTGATTAATTAAGTAAAATACATTATTTAATTAATAAATAATGACACAATGTTGAGAAACAATGAAAATCAAATGTACGACATAGAGGAAGAGCTAGGAGAGTGGCACAATTATTATACAAATTAATGTCAGGTGTTAAAAAGTGGCACTGCAAGTGTTGACCATTATTTAGTGTCTTCATAAATATTTCCCACCAAATAGAATCCACATAGCTATGGAGAAGTAAAAGGATTAATCTCATTGGTAGGTACATATTTTATGATAGTGTGTAGTTGGCATGTTCTATGTGATCCTTCTCAATTTTGATCCAAGAATATTTTATGTGTATATATTTTTAAACCAATAATTTTAGTACTACGTGGCCATGAAATATGTGCTAAAAATATTTCTCACTAACATCAAGGAAACCATGTATTTAAGTATTATAGCCACATCTATAATGCATTTCAACTATACATACGAATTTAAAAGCTAATTTATGGATGAATACATGACTTTTGTTTAGATTTTTGGGATGAAAGGTCCCCAAATCAAGATAATTATAGATGTTGTGGAACCATTATTCACTAGGAAAAATGGTCCATGTTGGTTGTTTTTTCCACCATTAAGCCCAACATAGATAACTGATATGAAACACATTATTATGGGCTAACTCTGTCACTTTAGGGTAACACGTCATGTTTGTCAGTTTCCAACATATTGTGTTATTCAAATTTTGTTTCAAACCTATCATGTTATCTAAGTTCTACTGATAACACATCGTGTTATCGCACCTAAAGCTTAAACCTCAAATTATTATCCCTTGTGCCTTCGTATTTTGGTCGCATTAGGAATTTTTGTTGACCAAGATGGCCCTATCCAATCCACATCAATTTACCAGACCAAGTCCCTTTGATTCATCCATTTTACTGGCCACATTTACCTAGTCACCTACCATTTAGGTTCCTACTTTAAGAATTTAACACTTATCTTTCAAGAATCTTCAACTTCATCAACAAATGAGCTTCACACACGCTTGCACTACTTTCTCATTGTCACTAAGTGTGCAACAACACAATCAAATGATCAACATATGTTGATGTGGCATTGTGGGCCCCCTATTTTTTTCACTCATTGGATCACTGAGATTTATCTTGCACCATGTTGAGCTCTCAAGTTCCTTTAGTTGTGTCCACTTGGGAATCTATTATGTTCACTCATTGGCTCACTTGGATTTCTCTTATGCCTTGTTGACCTATTGAGCTATTTTGGTTGTCTAATGTGGCTTCTTGTTATTGATTAATTCTACTCATTGGATTATCAAGGGTCTTATTTTTTTCTAGTGACCTCCCGAGTTTGCAACATATAGGGTCTCCTTCCAACTGTTTGATTTAAGGGATAATTCATCAATAATTAAGTTTTAATCACGTGTTGGGGCTTTTCTTCATTGCATATAATCATTGAATCATGTAATAGGAATATTTATCAGTGGTTGGCATTCAACTATTGGCCTGAGTTTAAATTTTCAACATGTCAAGTGATGTTTGCAGGTGTGTGGGGTTGCGATAATCCATCATGTTTGTTGCAGTAATATTTTATTTTCATGCCAACAACCAAATTTGATTGGTAATGACTGTGATGTGGCTACAAGGGCTTAATTCAATGTCAAACAACTTCTTTGAATATGTACACACAATATTAAGGTGCTCCCATGCCTATTTACCATTCGTAACTGTCATTCCTTTTGACAGAGACATTTTTAGATTAAAACTTATCACATAACTTGATGTTGGATATGGGATTTTATTTCTTGACTATAGTGATCCATTCATTAGACCCTTTCAATCACTTCATGAATCAAATGTACACATAGATATCAGATTTTTATCTGATTTATCCTACTTGTCCTGTAACCTAATTTCGGTCTGGTTGAAGTTTGAACTTATTGAAGAATATGAGTTATGTTGACTCTATAAAAAGAAGTTTATGTACATATTTTGAGGATTATCCTTTGGTTCTTTTGAAATTACTATGTCTTGCAACTATAATGTTCTTTGTCTTTCATTAATAAAATTATCTATTGTTTACCTCTTCTTGAATTCTGATACCTTGTGCAAGTTATCTTGCCTTGTGTTTGAATGCCTATTTCTCTGTTCTTAGCTCTTATGTTGTGTTAAATTGTCTGTAATTGATGTCTTGTGAATATATCTTTCATTTTAGTAGCTTATAAGTTCTAACGTGCATTATGTCTTTGGGGTAGAATTAGAGCAAGAACTGTGTATGTTTTTGGGGTCCTTTATTAATGTTTTTTTGCAGTTATAGATAGGGAGAAACAAATTCGATCTGGTGCAACACATCCCCTTTAATTTTCAACATTCCTTCTCCCTTTTCCCTTGAAGTTTTTAGTTTAGAGTAGATAAGTGCACCTTGATTAAAAGGAAGTTGGCCTTCTCTAAAGATCCAACCTCACATGCACAAGATCCCACACTTAGAGGTTGATTAAATTTTTTTGCTTGTGGGTCATACCCCAATCATGGGTACAAATTTTTTTGTTAACGTTCCATACTAAGGAAGAGTTATTTTTAATTATAAGTTGGATCAATAAAATTTATGTCATTAACATTAACATCATCATAAATAGTATCTTCATCATTTAAATTAATCACAATAGGATCCTTAATATGAAAATAAGAATCATGTCTAGATAACTTAATTTTCTTAATATTAACTTCCTCTCTTGGGCTATGTACAAGTTGATCAAAGGGAATCAAAGTATTATCAGACATTTAGGGGAGGAAATGGTTTGGGAAGAAATATCACAGGCCTTAGCACAAAATCTATGACAACAGTTACAAGCACATCAATTTCATTTGGTTTTTCTTGATATTTGGGAAGGTTTAGAATCAATCAACATGGGCTCATTTTATTCCTTAAGAGGAGAAACAAAAGGAACCTTAATAGGTTGAGAGATATATGATGCCAATTTTTTATAAGATATAGGCGGTGGTACAAAACTATAAGGAGCAATAAAAGGTGTAGGAAGGATTCTATGTCTAGGAAAAGGATATGGGACATCCTTAGGGTTACTCAATTTGGAAATCAATTCATGTTTTTGTTTTTGGTAAGATAGGAAGAAATGGTAGTGGCGAGGTTGTAAAGGTCAAAGTTCCCTTGACTTTCTAAAGTCTTAAAGAGATGATAATTCATCGTAATAATTTATCCATCATGGGAAATCTTAAGGCACTTATGAATTGGAGAAATAATAGATTTCATGGAATTAATCTAAGGAAGGCCAAGTCTCATATGGAATTTATTAGAAGTTGGGATGACAACAAAGGTGACATCTAAGGACTTCTTACCAACTTCTACGGGAAGTGTAATGACAACATGGGTAGGACAAGTAAAAACCATTGAAAAAAAATTTCATCACATTTGATTTGTCATAAGATTATTTATAAAAGCATCTTATGAATGGGTGTTCCTTAGTTATAAAATTCACCATACAAGTAGGATCAATGAGCACTCCTTGATAGAACCTATGACTAATTTTCATGGAAATGTAAGGTAGACCATTGGGTGCTTTAATAGTCTCTTTAGGATTAAATATAATGAAAGGATAAAGTTTAAACTTGGGTTTGTGTTTATATTAAGATTGATCAATGATATTAAAAACATTGTTAATGTAGACTATGATTTTAACCTATTATCTGTTTTGAAAGGCTGAAACATTCAAACATTAGACTAATCTAGCATTTATCAGTTCAAAACATAGACAAATATAAACCAAGCCACCTCAAGATTGTTGCCAAAAACAAGTGTTATAGAGCACTGTTTGATTTGCTTCAATGAGAGGGATGTGGGTGTGCTCTCAAACGCATGGAGAGGGATTTGTGGTGATGCATAAATGAAGATTAAGCTTGAAATATGAACTAATATTAATCCATTAAGCTATTCTAGGATGTGTTAGAAAACATGAATAAATCTAACAATTAGGCTTTATGCTAAGATGATCTAGCTAAAAATGCTCATGATAACAATGCATTGAAGATAAAACTAAGCTAATAATTTTCTCTTGGAAGGAGGAGTATTTATAGGATTTGGGAAGGGCTTGGGTTAGGAGGAAGAGTTAGAGTTTGGGGTTTGGTTAGGGGTTGAGTCAAGGATAAGGATTGACTTTCAAAGGGGTTGAATGGACCAAGGCTTAGGATAGGGATTGAAGACTTTCTAGAAGAGTCTAGGGCTTTCTAGGATATTTAGGAGTTTAGGAAATAAATAAACATTTATTTATTTCAAAGGCTTTTTGGTTGAGGATTTTATTTATTAAATAAATTTAATAAATAAGAGGATTATTTATCATTTAAACTTAATTAAATGTTTTTGAGTTGGGATTAGGCTTAGGAAATGGGGGAATCACTCTTTAATTAAAATTAAAGTGAGATTAAGAGATTCTAGAAGAGGTTAATGATCTTTAGGATATTTCTAAAGTTTTGGGTAAAAATAAATAAATTATTCATTTTTTAGTTTTTTGGTCAATTTATTAATTAAATAATTAATAAATAGGAAAATAATGTCTAAATGAGATTTAAACATTTTTGGAAGGGATTTCTTAATTAAATATTTTTAATTAAGATAAAGGGATTTAATGGCATAAAAATTAATTAATTAATTAATTAATAAATGATGATGTCATAAGGGTTTTGGACTAAAAAAGGTAGGAATCACCCTTTAATTAGGATTAGAGTGAGATTAGGAAATTCTAGAAGAGGTTAAGGATTTCTAGAAGATTTCCAAGGTTTTAGGTTTTTAATAAATATTTTATTTATTAAAAAAAATTTTGGCATTATTTATCAATTAATAATTAATAAATAGAGGAAATTAATTCAAACTTGATTTAAATGATTTTGGGGAGGGATTCTTTAATTAAAGATGTTTAATTAAAATATGAGGATTTAATGGCATAAAAATAAATAAATTAATTAATTAATTAATAAATGATGATGTCATTAGGGGTTTTCAAAAAATAAAAATATTTTATTTTCTAATGGATTTTTAGGTGTCTACAGTTAAGAACACTATATTATACATCAACTTGTAAAAAATAAGGTTGACTAGGTAGAAATATGTGGGTAGAAGAAGAAGGAAATGATTAATGGTAATGGTTGAATGGTAAGGCAAAGGATTTATAGAGATTATAAATTTTTGGTTAGTGGGTGCAATAGATTTGTTTCCATTATTATTCACACCCTCAAGATTATGGTACTAGAATCTATGAGATATTTGATAACATGATTCAAATGATAACACTTCTCAGTATCATGCACTTTGATTGACGGTGATATTGGAAAAAGGATTTGTGATCATGGGAAGTTGGAAATGGTTTGGAAGGGTCTATTGATTATATGGGAGGAAGTTTCAAAATAGTACCATTAATACATAATAACATAACATCATGGAAATATTTAGAAAGATTTGTAAAATTGTGAGATGGTTTGAAAATAGATGACAAAGAAACCACGCATGATGAAACTACCACTTGTGCATCAACATTGTTGGAATAATTGTTGATCTTGATGAAGATTTTGTTGGGATTTTGGAACTTTTGGGAGGATTGATAAGAGGAATATCTCTTATCAATCAGAGCCATTAGAGTGGATGACTCAAACTATCTCACCTGAAACTAATAATTATGAAGCTTTGTACACAATTGAGTAAAAGAGTTGAACTTAAAAATTAGTAACTTATCTATAATGTATTTTTTCAAATTGGAAATAAAAATATGTTGCACATCTATATCAGGCATAGTAATAAATTTGAGCATGCAAATGTTTGAATCTACCAATAAAGTGAGTCACTTTTTCCTTAACACATTTCTTAAATTTGAATAAAACTAGATAAATAAATTTGACTACTAATATTATTTTGAAAGTGTTGAATGAAGAATTGGAATTTTTTTGGAATGAGTCAATAGGATAAGGAGGAAAAGAGAAAAAGAATAGTAATGTCGTATCTCTAAATATTGTAGTAAATATTTTTTCCATATCTATGATCATGGGAGAAGTCACTTAATGAGGTTTTAAATGTCTTAAAATGAGTCAAGGGAATACCTTTTCCATTGTATGTCTCCAAGGTAGGTATTTCCATGTATTGATGGATAATGGCATGAATGATATCATGAGATAGCTGTATAGCAATATCACAAGTAGGGATGTTGTATTTATATTGGGTAATGGAAGCAAGTTGTTGTTGTTTTAATTATGTAATAGTCTAGGAAAGGTTGTTAATGGTTTGTTTGGTGGATATGTTGGTATTGGACATGTTTTATAATTAAGGTTGTGGAATGTTATAGGAAATGGATTCTTGTGGGAAAATATGGTATGTAGGTATAGATGATGATTAAGAAATACATGGAACACTCATAGGAGGAGGTGTATTAGGATTAGGAATTCCTCCGAGAATAACATGTGTGGGATTGAAATATTGAATAAATGTAGCCATGATAGATGGAGTATAGGTAGGATAATTAGGTATTGACATTGAAATGGAATTCTCAATATTAGGATTTCGAGATATTTAGGGTTTTGACACAACTTTTCATAGAATTGACATTTTCATCAATAATATGGGATATGCCACACAATAATTAAACACCATACTCATCATTTGAATAAAATTCCTCAATCCTCCTATGAAAGGTTTTTCCTCACTATGATAATTTTATTGACTCAACGAATGTTCAAGATTTTCAAAATCATGAGAAAGATTTTGCATTTGAGAAAGAAATGCTCTTAATGATTCATCCTCATCATGAGAAGAATTTGAATATGGAATCTCAACAATGTTAGGTTTTTCATTGGTAGGCATAAAGGTATCATCTACATTCCTATGAAATAAATTAGAGGACCTAGGATCAACACCGTTAATCAAACCCATAAGTTTACAACTTCTTGTCATATGGCCATTATATGTATAACTCAAGGTTATGAAATTCATACACAAAGAAAGACAAAATAAAAATGTCTCAACAATTAAATTTATTAATGAATTTATCAGTTAAACATTGAATGAATATACATTAAGTTGACACAAAACAAGATCCACTATTAGAATGTTCTTGACTCAACCAGTGTTCAAGCTTTTAGAAATCATGAGAAAGATTTTGCATTGGCACAAAGATACTCTTAATGATTCATCCTCATTATGAGTAGAATGTGAATATGGATTCTGGACAATATTAGGTATGCCATTTGTAGGTATACAGGTGTCATTTACATTCCTATGAAAGACATTAGAGGACTCAAGATCAACACCCTTAAAGGAACTCATAAATCTACAACTTCTCACAAGTATGTTATAGGTAGGACTCGAGGTTATAAAATTTGATCATAAAGAAATACAAAAGAAAAATGTCTCAATAATGCAAGTTTCTAATGAATTTGATCATTTAAACATTGATTGAACATACATTAAGTTGACACACAACAAGATCCACTATGAAAAACTTAATGCATATTTACATAATAACATAATTCATCTAAATGGAATCATCAAGCTATAAAGACAAGATTTCCAAATGCATAAAATGTGACATACACGTTAGAACTAGACACCCAATTAGAATGGAAATGTAAAGAGACTGCATTCACCAAAATGTGATGACTAAAAATAAGTGCAAGGGCCAATCACTAGGATGGATAATAAAACTAGGAAGCTCACACCTAAACTGCTTTCATACGTTGGAGGGAAATATGATCCACAAGTCTCAAGGGTACTTAATCACTTGAGTGGATACAAGGGATTTCATTTAATATGAGTTGAAATATGATTATGCAAAAATGAAAAGTGAAAATTCAAGATGTAGCATCAAAATAGAATAAACTAAGCATACAAATAGACCACATACATTAAACTTGATTCCAATACTAGATCTAGAAATAAGTAATAGAGACTAACCTTTAATTGAAACTTTGGTCTGAAATGACAAGAACAAGGTAACCAAGAGGGCATGGGGCAACCTAGCTCGCTAGAGGCCCTAGGAAGCACCCTAGTCGTGGTAAATTGTGATGAATAATTTTTCACATGTAACCTGTTGACAAGTCTACTTGTAGTTAATCTTGAACCTTTACCACCTATCACATGCACACAAAAATGAGAATTTTTTGGGGAGAGATGGTTTTTCCTTGACCAAACCCCTATTTAGGAATTAACCTAAAAAATTGAATTGAAAGTGCATAAAAGGAAGTGTGTTGTTATTAGTTGAGGCTTGAATGAAATATCATACCTTTACAAGTGTGGAAATTGTTCATGAAGACACTTGTAATGTTGTTTTGAACTTGGATCTAGGATAGGAAGATCTCAGATGGCTTCATAAATGCCTTGATCTAAACTTCACTCCTTATCTTCCATGCTTGAATATCAATGTGAATTTATTTCCCAGAATTGAATCCTTGATTTCTTGAATATTTGAAATTGGATGGTGTGTGTGTGTGTGTGTGTGTGAAAATTGTACCTATTCAAAAGACACAACTCATCAGTAAAAAATTATAGATCAATGATAAGAAAATAATCAATGAACGATATATCATCAATCAGGCGATTTACTGCTTTTTAGAAGACATGAGTATGGTATTCTCATATTTGACCGAGATCAGTGACAATGCAATGCCTAAACAAAGGATTTGAATGTAAAAAATGATTGAAATGAATGCAAGATTAATCTATGTTTTTCTTATTTTCAATGTAATAACAATAAATATTATATGAAATTGATCTAAAAACTTGATATCAATGAAAAATGAAGCTAAGTTATGAATGCAAAAACTAGAAAATAATGATAGCAATTGATCTCAAAATGGATGCACAATCTTGCAAGAACTCGATAGTATAGTGTTGTTGTTCTCAAAATTGCATATACTGATTGTGAAGGACTGAGGGTTGTTTATATAGAAATCTAGGTTTGAGAACTCATGGAAAAACCAAAAATCACTCCTTCATTAACTCGAATTGATTGGCAAGTAATCAGGGAATTAGAAATAGTCATCTAGTAAAAATCATGCAAATCAACTTTTTAACTCATAATTGGAAGTTGAGATCACTCCAATCTGCTTTTTAACTCACAATCACATGTTGAGTTTAGAAAGTTAACAAAATGAGTCTAAGAGTTGATTTTGAGTTTAACTGATTTTCTGATTTTTGCATAGATAATTGTGAGTTTATTTAATTTCCATTTTTTTTATTCTTAACTTAACTGATTTTATTTAAAAATAACTGATTTATGGGTTAATCAATTATTTAATCAAACTTTATCCAAAATTATATTATTAAATTTGACAATTCAATTTTAATCAATTAAATGAATATTCAATCAATTTTTTTTGAGTTTTTGATTTATTGTCAAATAAACAATATTAATTAATAATAATATAATTAAATTAATTAAGTGGCTAAATTAAGTTTAATTAATTAAATATTTATCATATTCAATCAACTGCACTTAGGATAAATAAAATAATATCATTTATCACCAAATAATATTTAATTAGAGATAATTAGGATAGATTAGGAATATTCCCCGATGCATATTTGTGATAGGATTGATTAGGGTTTCAATTACTTGATGTGTAGATGTGCCTTAGGTTAGGTCTTTAGGGTCGATTTCGATTGATTTGTTGATGTAGGAGGTTAATGGTACTAAAGCTCATTTTTGGGGTATTACATTTTTCCCATCTTTGAATTATTGTGCGAAGTGCAGTGGTTCAAAGATAAATCTATTTGTTGAGATTCGGACTCAGTTATGTGATGGACAAAATGATCATGGTTTGATTAACCGATTCTGAGACAAAAATTGATTGGAATATTTGAAGATATTGATTCAAGTCCTGATTTGACCAAAGAATCAAGATGATGTTAACAATAGCAACTTTGAACCTGTGATTATGAAGAAGTGATTAAACACCTGATTTTGAACCTATGATTATGAGGAATTGAATATCCTAAATCTAGACTTATTTGTCCAAAGGAATCAAAAGGATACCAAGTTTGAACCCTTTAGTTAGGAAGAATCAAGGAGATGACACAACTGAACCGATGGTTACAAAGAGCTGATATAGTTTAGAAGATCGAGAGAATACCAGATTGAGTCAGCAATTAGACTTGGTTGTTGTTTTGATTGCTAAAGAAGATTTGAAAAAAGAAACATATTTGATAATGGTTAGTGATATAGAATACCATGCCCCCTTCGGGATGAAAATAAAAATCTGGCGAGAAAGCTAGTTTGAATTGATATGTAGCAATGTGATAGACTGTAGAAGTGGTTGTATATGTCTGGGGATGCATTTTGCATCATTTAGAGGTCTTGTTGACCAAGTTTGACCATGGGTTGACCATGTTGAAATTGTGAAAATATGATGTTAGATGATCAAATAGGTTGAGTTCTGGATTCTTGTGATGTCGTGAAGGTCGATTATGCAAGCAGTCGGTCATCTTGGGTCCAAAATTTTGAATCATGATTTTGAAAAATAAAATGATCTCAGATTTTAATTTTGATCCCAAAAATGGATTCAGGATGTCAAAATTAGCTAGGGGTGTTATTTTCACGCATATCGAAGCACTTTAAAAAATTAGGTCACAACCTATATAAGGCCAAAAGGGGTAATTTTCAAATCATTTTCATCATTGACTTTTGAGATTTCACAGAGCCCTCTGAGAGTAAAAATGGTGGTCTCGGTCTCCTCACATCAATTCGAGCGTTCTTGTCAGTTTCAGCGGTCGCGGCAGTACAGGAACCCAGTAAGTGGACCTCTAATCACTTTTTGAATTTAATTTATCATGTTTTAATTGCATTTTTAAGATTTTTTTATTTGTTTACGCATTTTTTATTTTTGCCTCACAGGTTGTCATATGAAAACTTGTAGAGTGTCGTACGACAATTCAAGCACAATTTGAATGTCGTGTACATTAGTGTATAGTGTTGTATGGGAGGTACCTCTCTCTCATATGATATTTCATCAAATCCCATAATTGTCATACGATAATTTGTGGAGTGTCATATGAAACCAAAATGTCGTATGCGTGCATGTATAGTGTCGTACGACACTTGACACCAGTTTTTAAATTTTTGAAATGTCGTATGAAAAACAATGAGCATTTTTAGGGTTGTTAACGCAATTTTTCAAAAAAAAAAATTTCTCAGCTGGTTTTAATGGCATTTAATGCACCTTTCAGAATGTTTACTTTTTCAATTTGCATGCATTCTAACATCAATTTGGATCAAGTTACTGATGTCGCTTTCTCTTTTTGTGCTTGCAAGTTAGTTATCCTGATATCCATGTTGGAGTCTCACATCCAGCCATGCAGAGGTTGTGTATATCACTCCTGGATCCACTCAGGGTACATTTGGTTGCTTGTGGATTCAAGCATCTGATTGGTTTGCCTGAGATTAGGGAAAATCACTATCTGATTATTGCACTGATTGAGAGGTTTCACTCTGAGACCGAGACATTCCATCTCCCGACAGGGGAGATTACCATTACACCAAAGGATATATACTGCATCCTCTAGATCCCATTCCATAGTCTGTGCCCTAACTACCTTAGTTTAGGGAACACAAGTTTACAGGTGTTTCACACTACATTCAAGGCAGATGAGTAGATCACCTAGTAGATCCACTAGGAGGCACTGGTCCAGAGATACAGGCAGTCGCACCGTCTAGAGTGCATCATCGTTGGGATGATAGGAGGTATTATTTTGTTAGACCATCAATGGGACAATTTCTTGATGGGGTGGGCACCTATGGTTCAGTGACTTATGGCTCATCCAGTGGAGTTCAGGTGGGGTCAGTGCCTATTGGCCCACATCTTTTCTGAGATGCATGAGGCAGTATATCATGAGGGTAAGACCTTCACCTTAGGAGTTATAGTTTTACAGATCTGAGCATGGGAGCACATCCCTATCTCCCAAACCATTTGCGAAGACAAGAGGAAGCCATAGGAGCCTCTGATTTATAGGCATAGTAGCTACGTTACATAGGCCAGGATGAGACAAACAAAGTACTAGAGGAGAGTACTTGATGACATGATAGTGGTCATCTAGAGACCATATTTAGCTATTGAGGCATGGCCCATTTCTCATGCATAGTTCGACTATTTTTGTCAAAGCTGCATATTGATAGGTCGATCGACTAGTATATTGGTGAGATTTTTTATTACATGGGTGTGGAGGTAGTACAACCTCATATAGGAAGTTACCCAGAAGTTCACATCATATGCGAGACAAGTGTGGGAGATGGGATTGGGCTAGGATCCCTAGTTATCTTACGTGATATGCATGCAGGAGTACAACGGGCTGTAGAGCTGAGACTGGGACTACCGAGTACATGGTGGTCAATACAGGGATGAATGATGCATACAGGGAACATCTAGTAGATCACCTCTTCTAATAATTCTTCGATCCCATATAATTGATCTTGACCATGGAGCAGACAATGGATATTATAGGTGCACCCCTCGGTAGGGGACAAAGGAGGGAGGTACAGATGCTGACAACATAGTTGATACCTCTTGTACAAAGAGTAGTAGGTGTCCCACCTCAGTAGGTACCAGATATTAGACTTGCCCCAAGACCACGAGTAGTTCCACAAGTTAGGCCTTTAATTTTATAAAGGAGGTACACTAGGGGTGAGGGTGGGGTGTTAGGTGTCATGGGTAGCACTAGAGCAGCAGAGGAGGTATTGGGGGTTGACAAGGTACTAGGAGCACAGTAGGATGTCCCTATGGGTAAGGCACGGGATGTACCCAATTTTGATCTAGGGGCTGAGCTTAGACGTCATAAGGCACAGGTAGAGGCAGGTGGTGGAGATGAGGCTATGGGTGGAGAGGAGGACATAGCTAAGGAGGTAGACCCTAGTTTGAGATAGATGCCATGGGATGTGATACATCAGCAGATTAGGGATCTTAGATCCCAGAGACTCTCTCTGGAGGTTAGACTAGTGGAGCGGGACAGGCAGTTGTGAGAGTCCCAGGTAGAGGTATGGAGCGCTAGAGATGAGATAGTGCACCAAATGAGAAGGGTGGCATATTATGTGTCAGCCTATTTCGCGTTCATGCCACCAAGTCAGAGAGTCACATCCTACTCTTAGTACATGCTTGGATCAAAGGGAGTGAGAGCACCATAGGCAGATCCACCACCAAATGTCCCACTCGGAGGAGGAGCTACAGTTGATGCAGAGGACCAGGCTGAGAGTTGATATTGATGCCACCTCATTTTTTACCATTTTATTGTACTTGATAGCTCATTGTAGATTATTCTTTGTATTGTATGCACATTGTGCTCTGATGTACTATAGATGTTTGTGATACACCACATGTACTATTATCGATATATATATATATATATATATATATATATATATATATATATATATATATATATATATATATATATATATATATATATATATATATATATATATATATATATATATATATATATATATATATATATATATATATATATGAGATCTTTTGGTTTGATGTCATAGCACTTGTTATTTCTATTATGATTTTGTTCATCATGTGATGCAAATGTATGCAATGTTTAATTTTATCTTGTAATGTATGTATGATTATGCAATATGGATGCAATGATGAATGTTATATGAATTATGCCTTTTCTTTATTATGGTTATGATTGCAAATGTATGTAACACAATGGATAAATGAAATGATTATGTGAATGTAAATGATATTGTATGTAAATGTGGAAATACACATGATTTTTTTGTAGGTACATGGAGAGTTCAAGTGCTCAGTCATTATCAAAGGGATGTTTAACTCAAAACAGTGACTGCTTACTTGTTAGTTTGGAGAGATCCTTCACATTACCCTTAGTCTCAGGATGTGTTAAGTGCAATGTTGAGAACACCAAATGCTATGCTGAATTTAAATCATGAAAGACATGCAACCAGACTAAATGCAAAATACAAATGAAATTCAATCCTAGGACTTAGTCACTGGTCATTTGTCGATCTTTTTCATCACTGAATATTTTAGGTAACACCAGATGTTGATAAAATGTTCACTAGTTAGGAAACCATGAACATAGGAATATTGACGTTTAGTCGGATATGTTGAATTAGATATAAGCATCAAGGAACAAGAGCCATGATGACCTAAATATCATGTCCATTTTGATTTAGCAATTTCTATAAGCATCAGAGCATAAACTTTGTGATGACCTGAATATGCCTTGCATAAAAACACACCAAGTAGTTGAGAGTTCATTCTTGTTCCCATGTGAGTTATCCATAGTGACCCTTTATCATTCACATCCTTGGGTAACATCTCATTTCATAGTAGGAGTAAGAAATCACTCAAAATACGAAGTTAGATCTAACTTCCCTAAAGTGTACTTCTAGTAGAGTCAGCTATCAGCGTACTTCCAGTCCCCCAATTTTAAACTTTCAAATTCAAAGTCTTTCATTAGATCCCCCCTAATCTGTTTCAGATGTTTCTCCTAATAATGTTTCTATGAAGGATGAAGATCAAAGTTCTAATGCAGATGTGAGATTTCATATGTCCCAATTCATATCCATTGTTTCAAAATCAGAGTTTCCTAAAGCGCACTCAAATTTGGGATTTCCACCAAAAAGAAAAAGAGTGTAGCAGAAAATCCATTTTCCGCTACACTTTTTGCACTCCATATCAAATTTTCCACAATGGAGAAGTGAGATGGTCATTTTCCACTAAGAGAAGCCTATTTCAAGTTTTCTACAATGGAGAAGTGAGATGGTAAGAAATGCGTAGTAGAAAATCCATTTTCTGCTACGCTTTTCGCACTCTATATCAAATTTTCTGCAATGGAGAAGTGAGATGGTCATTTTCCAGCCTGGACAAGCTCTTTTCCAATTTTATACAATGGAGAAGTGAGATGGTAAGAAATGCATGATCCAAAGATATTTAAATGTGCCATGTTGATAAAGTGTGTGATCCAAAGATATTTAAATGTCCAAGACCAGAGAAAAAAGAAATATGTTTCAACAAAGGTGCCTAAAGAAAAATCAATAAGTGAAGAACCTATATTGGAAAATTGCTTGGTTCTTGGATAGCATGAAGTATCTTAGTTTCAAGAAGGAAAAATTCCATTAAACAAGGTGATTCTTGACAGTGGTATGGAAGTGGTAAGAAAAGTAGAAAAAGAAGATTTTCCTATGCTTTCTTTTTCTCTTGATATTGAAAGTTTCGTATTTGCTGAAAATGGTGATGATTATGTACATGAAGTTTCTTATGAAAATCATCCTTTGGTCTGCACACAAATGGAGTATGAAGGTTTTAAGTTTGAAGAAGTTACTTGCAAAGATGACTTTCCATCCACACAAGTTGATGAAGATCCTATATTAGAATCTTTTTGTTTTGAAGATAATACAACATTGGGTCTTCTTGATGAACTATATGTTGGTTCTTGAAAATATTTTACACTGCATGAGACACCAATATACCTAAGACTGATTTTAAGGAGAGGTTAGTTCCAAATATGAGGAATCTGTAGGTAATTGGACCAACTATAGGGACAAGACTGCCCTCTTCACTTCTAGCTCTGCAAAACCAAGGTGGGTACACCTGATCCAATAGATATAACTTTTTTACTGACTTGATACTGGATCTAACAATAGATATCAATGAGAAAGTACTAAAAAACAACCTATTATTCATTGACTCTCCATCACTGGGTAGGACAACTATTTTAAAGTAAATGAAATTAAATGATTGGTTTTGATTATTGTATTTCTGACTGTAATGATTTCAATCATTCCTCATAAAATAAAGATACATTTACACAAGCCAGTGCCTTATCCATTGGGCAAATAACACCAAAAAATAGAGTGAATACAAAGATCCTTGAAGAACTCAGCTCATGAACATAAATACAAATACCCCAACTCCTTCCTACTTGCAAATAATCCTTATGCAAATTAAATGAACATATATCCCACTTTGAGCAATATTTAATCTAACCCTAGATCAAAACTCAAAGCAAAAATCTATACACATAAGTCTTTGATAGACTCAAAATTCACAAATTTGACACAAAGGAGAGGAAAAGACCTGAGATTTGTATTAAGTATAACCTTTGATCATTTGTATACAATATATGCTAAAGTAACAAGTCTGTAAATAATAGTATCAGCCTGTGCTTTTTCTCTATTGCTTGACAAGAAATAATACAAAATATTACAATCCTCGACTGAGGGTTAGGGTTTCAAAATTTCTATATTCTCAACACCTAAAACTCTCAATGCCCAATATCATCATGGAAAATCCTTTTATATACAAGGAAATGCAATAAGCTATCGATCATATTAGGGTTTACAAACTTTACCCTAAACTTTACAACAACCCTTCTAGGTTTACAATAAATGCTTCGATCAGATCCTTGACTGATATTTTGCAAGCGAGCCACCTTACTTTATGTCTTCAATAATTTCCTCAATTTCTTCAAATAAATCTGATCAACATTTCTTCGCAGTTGTCCCTGTAATAAATACATTTTACATCTCAACCACCCTAAAACCAAAAAGTCACAATCTTTGTTTGGCTCAAGAAGTAGAGGGAGTATCTACTTTTTATGCATGAGGAATGTACTGATACCTCCACTTATTGAACACCTCCTCACTTGGGAACACAAAATTAGAAAATTCAACTCTCTTATTGGACAACTATTCCCATTTGCCTTCCATTTGTTTGACTTCCTACTGAATATATTCAAACTTTGATTTAGTAGTCATTAACAACTTGATGGTGTGGATAAAGGAAGAAGTGCTTTCCAAAACACTTGTCATTCTCTCTGAGAAAATTTCATGTATCTCCTCTATCCACTTGTACCTTTAATTCACCACTATCTTTGAAAACACTTGGTACTAATTCATAATTTAGATGTGTTAATTATTTCTTTAACACATTGGACTTCCTTTTAAAATCATCCAAAATTATACTATACTCTACAAGCTTCTTTACATTCTGATGCACTGGCTTGATCAATGGATCGGGATCAACTTGGCCCTTAGATAGCCAATGAAATAATCTCACATTTGGGGATCTCTCAACCCACTTATTCAAAATTGGACCCAGCTCCTCCTTATGTTTACTCAAAGATGTAAGAAAAACTTGTAATCTACTAGCATGATCAAACAAAATTGAAGGCTTTAGATCATGAGAAAACTGCATTATTGCCTCTGTGATTTTCTCTTCATATTTCTGATTTTTCAGGGATCTAGCCTTCACATGCTCAATCTTTTCTTTCTCAAGTTCTACCCTAATCTCCCTTAATTTATTTGTTTCCTCAACCAATTGTTGCTTCTCCCAACTGATTCTTGCATCTATGTTTGTTTTTGGGAAAGGTGATGGTGGAAACTCAACAATAGGGCTAGATGAAGAGGCTACTGCTGGCCTGTCAGCAATCATCAATTAAGGTGACCTGTGATCCTATGGTCCAAATAATTGTGCAATCAGCTTGTCCCTCTGGATCAATTTTATTTTCAAATCATTGTAAGTTTTAAGGATAGTCTCAAACTTTATCCTTAAATCCTCCTTTTCTTATGTATCCTTTCCTGCTACCTTCACATTGAATTTAGCTATTTCCAAAATAATATTAGAGGCTTCCACACCTGAAGTCTCACCAACTCTTTGCACCAACAAGTTTCCAGCATATTTCAAAGAGAGAACCTCTCTTTTCCCTTTATTCTCTTCCCTCTTAAGGGACCACATGACCAAAGATGCATGGTCATCAGAGAAAGATACACCCCTAGCAGCCTGTTGTGCCTATTTTTTAGTAGAGAGGGTCTTCACTTTACTTTTTCTAATTCGGTAAAAAACAATTGCATCAGCAATATCCCATTTAGGGAGAATTAGCACTCCTGTAGTATGAATCATTACCCTACCTTCTTCTGGGGTTATTTTTTCAAATTTGCTCATCATTTCCCCCTTTGTCTCATTTTCAATTTCAGTCATATCCCTATCAGGGAATTCCTCTTTCTTCTTCTCACAAATTTGCCTATACAAATTAATTTTCATCCTCCACAAAAATTGAAGGAAAGCCCTAGTCTTGACAAAATTGTCATCTGAAATAAAGGAGTCACTGGCTTGTTTCAAAATTGGGTCTATTTCTTTACCCTCAAACTCTGCCATAGTGAGATCCATCTCTATCCCTTTGGGTGCCTTTGGCATCCCCTCCTATATTTCATCATTCAAAACAAACATGTTTCCCTCATTGCTCAATTGCACCAGTTGCTGAGCAACTCCATGTTCATCTAACTACAATGGTGACTAGGAAGGAGAATAAATATCCTACTCTAGTCAAGACTCCTCCTATTTTTGCCTCTTTAGAGAGGGCTCCTCTACTATTGGGTCACTAATAGGTCTCTTTCCCCTAGAAGTAGATGGGAGACTCTCATTTCTCTGTTAACTAGGAGAAGGATACTATACCCCTTTCTTTGCTGAATTGTATATGTTCCCCTTGGGGTTAGCTTGGTGTATCATGGTTGGCTTAAAATCCTCCTTGCTCTTTCTAGATCTATTCTACTCACTATAGCCCTTTTTTCATTAGTTGCTTGCATGATTCCTTCAAAATGCTCCATAAGGGCTTCTATCTTTCTTGCCCATGGCTGAAAATCTTTTAGTGGGTTATATCCTTTATCAAAGTACCTTATAAAATCTAAATTCTTTTTGTAGATTACCCACTTCTCTTTCTTGATCTCCTGAGCTTGAAGATCAAACTCATTTCTAATTACATCCTCAGGGAAGCTAAATTGGTGTTCCATAAGGGCACACCTTATCTTGTCTCTAAACATCCCAGATATAAAACCATCATTGTCTACACATCTTGCCACTGTTGTAGCCATTCTATAGGGCTGGAGGACTTGACTCATGTGTATCCATCCCTTCTTGAAAATGATATACTGATGGGCTATTGTAATATATGGGAACAAAGTTCCCTTTCCCTTCCCTATCAGGGTTGTCTCTTGCAAATCACCAATTTGTCTCAAAATCTCTGCATACCCTATTTTCAAGGGGACCTGGAAAGGTAATATGTAAGGTTCCTTCCTGCAACCATATACCCTAAAAACTATAGAAACCAGATATAAGATTATATCACCAAAATTATGCACTATGGTGATGTCTTTCCAATATTCTTTGGGTCCAATCAACCTCAACAACTCCTTGGGAATTCTGGGATTTTCAAAACATAACAAGGATCTAAGCCTTGAAGCAAAATTTCTATCAAAGACAAGGAAATTAGCATCAGTCCTATCCCATGACAAATCTGTAGTCCATAACTAGACTGGCAATGTTTCTCCATTCTTCTCTTTGACAATATCCATTGTCTTGCTGAAAAACTCCTCATCTTCTCCAAAAATTAGAGCTAAGGACTTATATACACCCTGTGCTCATAAACTGAAAAGGTCTAACCTAAAAGGCTCAAGTGTGCTCATACTGACTATACACATGGCACCAATTTGGCCAAAGAAATCCCTTAGGGGGCCAGACCTCATGTAGTCTCTCTATGCCTCATAAATCTCATTGAATTCCCCAAAATTAATCTTTTCTAATCCAACAGAAGGGTCATTTAACAAGAAAACTTCTCTAATCTCATCTTCTGTAATACTTATCAAATCATTTCCATTTATATCCTTGACACATCTAGTAATAGGTTCATAACATTTGGCAATATGTATTAGAAGGTCTGCATCCATGAAAACTCCAAGCATAATCAATTTTCCTATGTCAAACTGCCAAATGTTACTAAGAGGAGCACATGAATTTCTCTGAGAGTATGCAACTTTAAACAAGATCAAGCCATTGTAATCTTTTCCTACATGGGAATCCCTCATCCATAACCCTTTGTTATACAATCCCTCATTTACATAGTCTCTAGGGTTTTTAGGAACCAATTCCTTCATTCTAGATGCCCCATTCTCTAAATGCGGGAGTAACTGCATTAAATCCTCAAAAACCCCTCTATCCTTATACTCTATTTTTCTTGAGAGTTCCCTTTTAGGAGGCATTTTCAACTAGGGTTTTGAAAAACTTATGAACACCAGAATAAAAACTACCCAAATATCATAAAATAACAATGACAAAGAAAACTTTAATCACTGTAATCTTTCTCTTATAAAAAATTGTGCACTTTCAAGATCAAACTGGCCTACCAGATGTTTGAGACAATTCATTGTTGACACTCATAGAGAAAACCAATTTTCTTGCAAAGAAACTTGAAGGAGAAGTGTTTGCCTCTAACGATCAAATCAGAATATGTAATCATTGCCAACCCACCGCAACCAACTCGCACAAAATTCAATAAGTCTGCCATTACTGAAAACTAGCAGCTTCAACGTTCATAGGACATGAAACAATTATCACAAAACAAAATTTGAACTTGAGCCATTGATTTTACTTCTTTTTAGCACATTGGACGGCTAGCAAAAATCATCGGTATAACCATTTAATACTTTTCCCCAAACTAGTTCTCGACCAATGAGAACATTTCAAAATTACGCATGTGCAAAAACCCACAACTTATTTTAACTTTGATCAGCTTGGACAGGTGTTGAGATGTCGCTAAAGTGCAAGGTCAAAATCTGAGCACCTTCCTCTTTGATAATGTGACGATCGTAGATTCTCTCAAAACTTGACAAGTCTTTACCAATTCCTGAAAATAGTGACCCCACTTCACATATGAACACGTGGAAATGTTTGAATACTTCAGAGCATTGGCGACTGACAACACAAAGACACATGTCAATTAGCTGCTATATCACAAGCAGAAAACTATCAAGTATGTTAGGTAGAGATAAAGTGACAACCGCTGATGCTACTCAATTGGATGATCATCATTCATTTATGAAAATTGGTCCTACCTCAAACATTTGACCGGCCTTTACCCAATCATAAATGGCCACGTCATAAAATCCCGCAGGTGGACATACCACTTTTATTTCCCAATGTTAGCCATACTGACAACTACTACATCATATTCCAGCTTAATCAATAAAAATTTGACACCTCATCATGACCTGGCGACTAAGGACCCACCTCATAGTTTGAATCTTACATGGAAAATCAAACAATTGTCGCTAAAGTGCAAGCTTTAAATACCGAGCATCTTCTCTTAGCGGTATAACAATAGCCATAAGATTTATCAGGGCTTTAACCCTCAGAGATTCATGACCCCACCGCATTACATCATCCTGGACAGATGTCAACATAAAAAGGTTTCCATGAAAACTGTAGTGTCAAAGCTCTATCTTTGTCAGCTTTGAATTTAATCAGATGCTTGTAGCTAAAGCACATGGATTAAAAAGCGGTCAACTTGGCTCAATGGTATTACGATAGCCGTCGATGCAATCCAATTTTTAATGACAACACAATATTGAAAATGGGCCTGCTTCAATAGGTGTCACCTTTTTGCTAAAGCGCATGTTAGAAAAACTGACAACTGAGAGCCTTAAGATAAAGCGATAGCCACAAGGTTAAAGTGAATTGAACGGTTAGAGAATAAACAGGAAAGACCAAAGTTTGAAAGAATTTATTAAAAAGTAACCCGCTTAAAACCTAACTGTAAAACACATGGAGCGAACAATTTTAAAGGTTTATAATGGCACATGTGTTATTTGTACCCTTATTGAATGAAAAAGTAACATCTAAACATAACAAGGCTTATATCAATTCAGGGTGTACAGCAACTTTGCTCCTTGCTAGTCAAGAATAAGGGTTCATCAAAATTTAAAGTATGAGGGCCAAAAAAAATTTAAACAATACTAATAGTGGCTCATACTTGGGGACGTGTATCTCTTGTAGATACAACAAAAAAATTGGAATCTCCTGGAAAAGCAGACCAACACAAAACTCCGACTGAAAAAATAAACAACTGTACACAAAACCCTAAACTAACACTTCTCAAGAAGCTAGAAAATCTTAGGAGACGTAAAGCTTTAAAAATCGCCCATGAACTAGCAACTCCAGAAGTTCTCCTGTTAGATTTTTTAACATGTATGAACCCGTTCCCCAATTTTGTACAATGATATAAGGGCCCAACCAAATGGGATCAAATTTTCCATGTTTTCCTTTTCTTTCCAATCTTGCATTCCACATCAGCACAAGATCACCATTCACAAAACTTCTCTAAGTAGCCCTTTTATCATATAAAACCTTACATTGGGCCTGAATTTTTTCATTTCTTGTATGTGCATCACCTCTTACTTCACTCAGCTGGATTAGATCATTAATTCTGATTTTTATTTCATCTTCCAAATCATCATCATATGCCTGGATGAATTGATACATTTGCAACAAATTATTTTGGGGCAACCTTGCATTGATTCCATAGACTAAGTCAAAAGGGGCACATCCTATTGCCTTTTTTACAGTAACCCTATCAACCCATAAGGCTTGCAACAACTTTGAATCCCAAGACTTTTTATTCTTATCCAATACTATTTTTAGTATCTTAATCAAGCTTTTGTTACTGGATTTAGCTTGGCCATTGCCCTGTGGATGATATGGAGATGAGTATGAAATCTTGATACTATTTTTCTGACAAAAATCAACAAACTCCTCCGATCTGAAACACATTGCATTATCAACTACCATTATTTCTAGGCAACCAAACCTAGTAAGAATATTTTGCATGATAAAGTCCATTACAACCTTAGTTGTTTCTTTTCTGGAAGTGATTGCTTCAACCCACTTGGTGAATTAATCTGTTGCTACCAAGATATAGGAATGTCCACCACTGGATTTATTGGGAATCTCTCCAATAAAATTCATACCCCACTTTTGGAAAGGGGCTTGTACTGCAACATGTCTAGGAGGTAAATTTCCATTGAACTTTAGCTTTCCAGCAAACCTTTGACAGGGGTCACATCTCTTTACAAATTGGTGGTCATCTTTGAAAAGTATTGGCCACTAGAAACCTAATCTAATAATCTTATGTGTTGTGGTCTTTTCCATATAATGTTCTCCAAAAACTCCATTGTGCATTTCATCTAGCAAGATTTTGGATTTTTCCTGATCTACACATCTGAGCAAGACCCCTTCATTACTTCTCCACCACAACTCACCACCTATGATTGCATACTTCATGGAATGGAGCCTAATAGTCCTCTTTTTTTTATCATCCAACTCAGGAGGTAAAATCATTTTTTGCAAGTATTTAACAATGTCCTTGAACCATTCACAACAATCCATATTGCAAACAAAAGGTCTATGTTCCTCTTCCAATATATTTATCTGATTTGTAGCCAGATTACTTTGGGCCATCAACTTTGCAAGGCCTAATCCTCTTACTAGCTTTGTGATATGGATATCTATGTTAAATTCTTGGATCCTATTGATCCATCTACACCTCCTACCTTAAACCTCTTTTTGGACCAATATGTCTTTGACTGCAGCACTTGGGACATAAGCAACAAATGTGGCTCCAACCAAATAGCATCTAAATGCTTTGATAGCCTTAACCAAGGCATAGGCTTGTTTTTCAACAATGTCATAATTTAATTCAGTTTCCTGTAAGGTTTTACTAAAAAAGGAAATAGGTTGCTCAAATCCATCTGCATTCTTTTGCAATAATATTGTTGCAACAGTGTGGGCAGATGCAAAAGAAAAAATTTGTAGGGGTTTATTGTAATTTGGTGTCTTCAAAACTAGAGCATTCTTAATAGCTTGTTTGATATTCTTGAAAGTCTTTACTACCTCAGCATTCCATTCAACCTTTGCTCCCTTCTTCAACATTCTTGATATAGGGATACTAATCTCTGCAAAGTTTGTAATAAATCTCCTCAAAAAATTCACTTGTCCTAGAAAGGATTGCACTCCTTTGATGTTCCGAGGCTGGGATAGTTTGTCTATAGCTTCAAACCTCTTAGGGCCTATTCTCACCCCATCTTTTGAAACAATATGTCCTAGAAGCTTTCCTTCCACAACACCAAAAGCACATTTATTTGGGTTTAAGGAGACCCCATATTCTAATGCTCTAATAAAAAAAAATTCCAAATGTTGGCAATGTTGTTCCTCTTTGGCTGAAAATGTTGTAAGGTCATCTTGATACACCACCATAAATCTGTCAATGAAATCAGCAAAAGCTACATCCATAGCTCTCTAGAAAGTGGCACCAGCATTGGTCAACCCAAAATGCACTCTTACATACACATATGTCCCCCAAGGGGTAGTAAATCCAGTCTTGAATTGTTCTGATTCTTTAACCATGACTTGATTATATTCAGAGAAGCCATCCATCATGGACATCAACTCTAACCCGATAACCCTTTGCAACATATTTTCCATATTAGGTAAACCATAGTTGTCTTTTAAGGAATTTATGTTCAAGTTCCTGAAATCAACACAAAGTCTGATATCACCATTCTTTTTTCTGACAGGGACCAAGTTTGAAACCCAAGTGGAGTGCCTAATAGGCTTAATTATTCCAGCATCTATCATTTTCTTAAGCTCTCCCTGCATCTTGGGCACCAAAGTAGGATTAACAGGTCTCAACTTTTGTCTAAAAGGTTTAGTACCCTCTTTTAATGGAATTTCATGTTGAAAAAGGTCTTCTCTGTAAGCCTTGAGGTCTTCATAAGACCATGAAAAAACATGTCTAAACCTCCTGAGGAGATCAATCAAATTCTTCCTAGTTTTAGGGGATAGGCACTTGTCAATGTAAACCTTCTTAGGTACCATTCTTGTTCCTAAATTGATTTCCTCAAGGTCATTTGATTTATCAGTTTTATTCAAGAAAACCTTGTCTTTGTTGTCAAATGCCCTTTCTAGAGAAACTAATCCCTTAGGGACTCTATTTGATTTCAATTGCAGTACTTCCTTTCCAAAAAAAACTTCTTTACCATTTACTGTGTCAACGTAAGCACTGAAATCCTTCTCTTTGTCACCAAAATGAGATTCACATTGCAAAAATCTCAAAATGTCCTGGTCATCAGAAAAAACTTGCTAGTTCTCAATATTATCAGGGATAGAAGGTCTAGATTGAACCTATATATTAGACATATCTAAAAATGTAATATCGTCTGGCCTTAGAGCCACATTGGCTAACAAATCAGCCATTCTATTTTGACTTCTTTCCACCCAAAAAATGTTAAAAGCATCGAAGCCTTCAATTTCATCCCATACTGCATTTCTGTACTGTTTTAACTTCTTGTTCTTTGAGGCATAGTTTCACCTAACTTGGGAAATTATCAATTCAGAATCACCCGCCACTTTTAAGAACTTTATGCCATGTCTTGATGCTAACCTTAGGCCAACTTAACAAAGCCTCATAGTCTGCAATATTATTTGTACATGAGAACAATAAAGTGAATAAGAATTTGAAAGTTTTGCCATTTGAGATATAAGCAATATTTCAGGTCCAGACCCCTCTTTTGAGCTTGCTCCGTCGACATACATAGTCCGTAGACTATCAAGGTGAGTCCATTCCTCCTGGCCCCTTGATACAAGGACAGATTCAACACCTTCCTCTATTTCCTTATCTTGGACTCTAAAAGCATTAATGTCAGTATCTAAAAAGCAATTCATCGTGTCTTCTTCTTCCTCAATCATGTGTGGATTTCTAGGTTCCCTAGAAACCTTGATATTTTGTCCTTCAAAGTTAAAAGTAGCAAATGACAAATCACATTGTATGTTTCCTCCCATAGAGGCACTCGACTTTCTTAACAATAACATCCCATATTGAGGAGGGATATCTACTACCAAAACACTCATGGTCAATTGTTTACCAGGGTATGCTGCCAGCTTATAAGGTAAAGCCTTGATAGTACCCACAACTGGCACTTCTCTTGAGTCCATAGCCTGACATCTCCCATGTGGAGTATCTACTTTCAGCCCTAGTGATTTCATAACTTCTGAGGGCATAGCAGTATTTGATGCTCCTGAATCAATCATACAATTTTTTAATAGCTTTCCATTTATTAATAAGGTCAAAAAGAAAGGATCAATTGTTCATGTCGTGGTACTAACACATTTGTGTCCAAATAAATTTGAGGAATTTTAGAGACAATTCCCTCATTATGACTTTCATTTTCATCATTCAAATTTGCTACTTGCTTATCAATTCTTTATGTCTTTTGGGTATCTGTGGATACTACACCATTCACCAAATTCAGAGCCTTTTCTTTATGTTCCTCTATCCTCATCATTTCAAGCAAAGGGACCTTAACAGTAATTTGTGAAAATAACTTGCTCATATCAACTAGAACATATTGTAATTCAAACACATCCTATTTCACATTTGTAGTCTCTTTATCATCATTCCATGTGAATGTATTTGGGGGTTCCTTAGTTTGGATTTTGATTTCCTTCTGTAAATGGGGAACAACCTCCTCTGAGGGTTTAGTCTTTACTTTATAGAAAATGTTAGGTTTAACATTTTTCTTCACTCTGACCTTCCTAACATTTTTGGCCTCATTTTTCTTGTTTTGGGGTACCTTAGCATCTTTTTCTATTTTCTTGATAAAAATACCAGCAAGCTTCTGACTTGGATCACCTACTACTCTATTTCTTCGATTATAACTTGTCTTAGCCTAAGTGACCATGTCTGCAGTTATCAAAGCAATTTCCTCATTAGATGGCCTCCTTAGAATAACTGTCTCTTCATTTTTATAACATTGCACTGGACATTGTCTAATTTATCATCTTCCCCATCTGAAAAAACTTGCTGGTGATATGATTCATTTCTAACTTGAGAATTTGAAACATCTTGATTCTCATCTTCCTCAATAGAGTTAAATTCATCCCAAAGGTGGGAGGAATTCATACCACATCCCTAGTCATCATAAGGCTCTTCCTCAGTACACTCTTGTTCTTCTTGGGAAGAGACACTCTGGGATATGACACAATAATTAGGATCATGTGGTGATTAACGCACAATACACCATGGGAACTCTTCAACCATATTCATTGAATTCCTTTGTAATGGATCAGGGGTCCTATCATTGGGTTTATCCTTTCTTTTTGGAAGTATAGGTTTCCCATCTTTCCATTAAGTATTATAAGGATAATTCTGCATTCTTGGCAATTTGTTAAAATTGTTAAAGGTAGGCTTTTCATTACCCACAACCCTATTACTCCTATTTTCCCTAGGCTTCAAATCCTTTATGGCCTTCAAAATATACTTTAAACTATCATCATCCTTTGGTTTTACACTTGTAGGCTTTCCTGGTTCTTTTCTATTTAACATTTGTGATTTGTTACCATCTCTTCTTCCCAAATTTCCTGATATCCTGCGGTTACTTTCAATATTAATAGCCAATTTATAAGCCTCTACAAGATTTCTTAGATTCTTATCTCTTAAAAGGTATCCCATTTTAGAATCAAAAGAATTTAAATAAGTGACCAAACAAAATCTATCATCTAGCCTAATGACTTGCATGAGCTTGTGCATGGACTTCTGAAACCTGATATTAAATTCAATAACATCCTCATTGAAATTATTCTTAATGTTATTAAATTCATTTAACATAAATCCCTCATTTGTCTTATCACCATATTGTTCCGTGAAACAATGTCTAAGCTGATCCCATGAACCTATGCTACCATGTGGCAAGGCCCTAAACCAATCCCTTGAATCTTCAGTTAAGGATTGCACAAACAACTTCATTATTACATCATCTGGCACAATGTTGTAATCATCTATCACATCAATGAACTTCTTCAAGTGTTCTTCATAGGTGATAACATTACTACCAGTGAACTTTGGAAGCTTCTTTCTAATCTCTTCAAGGATACGGTTGGGGTATCCAGGAATGCTTGTAAAAACCAACTATTTGCATCTTTCATGAATAGGCCCCGTATTAGATAAACCAACACCCTAGGATGTCGATGCATTAGTGTTTGACACAATAGAAATATTGAGTCCACCTAGTGGAGGAACACTTGTTACCTGGTTAGCAATATTAGTAGCATTTCATCCTTGTGTTAAAGATGAGGTAGCAACATCAGTAGGTCCTACTGACCATTTGAGAAAATCTATCTTCTTTCTTATCTCTAATGCTGAAGCTTCTAATTCTACTTTTTCCAACTCCCTGGCCAAAAATTCATGCTCCCTCTTAGCCCTCTCAAGATCTGCTTCCAACCTTAGAGCTTGGTCTATGGAACCCTTAGGGCCCATAGGCTCATTAATCGAAACCCCTATAGCCTTTTTCTTACCTTTATCTCTGGGATTGCTTATCTCAAAGACCTCTTGGACAATGGGTTGCTCTTTTGTTTGTTCAGGCATAGGGATATGATTTATTGCTTCTAGGTCAAACAATTGCCTCTTCAACTAATCAACTCTTATCATAGCATGTCTAATTTTTTCTTCCTTTTCATTTTCTCTTATTTGCCTAATGGCTGCTTGCTCACGAATCTTTCTTTCTAATTCATATACTTCTTCAAAAATTTCCTCCAAATCTAGAAAAGTTGTTTTAGACTCAACCTGGTGTGTCTGGAGTTCTTCTTGCTGATCTTGGGATTCATGGAGACCTTGGGATAATGAAGAACCAAGGGTCAAAGGAGGGACAAAATCTTGTCAATTTCTACTTTTGCTTCTAGATCTCCTCTCTACTCCATGTTGTTTATTAGGAACCATTCTTCTATTATGTTGTAATTTCTCTCCCTCTCTCTTTGAAGGAGAATAATAGTCCTCATATTGATTCAAACCTAAGTCAAAAGCCTCTTCATACTCTGAGGCATTTCCTTCCTGGCTAGGATGAGCAAGACCTTCTTCTCTTGAGTTTCCCTTCTGCTTCCATATAAAGGACATGTCATTAATACTCTTCTCTCTTCTATTTTGACCATGCCTAGATGTGGTTGGAAGTTCACCTTCCAAAATAAACTCATTGTAACAAAAATGATTTTTAATTAGCACTAGTATAGAGATTTCTTAGAGTCACCACCCAAGTAATTTTGGATTCCTTATAAGATATTCCTCTTGTGATTAAGGCAAAGAGTAAGAAAGAGTAGGTAAATTTTAGAGAGAAAGGAACAACTTTGTGTGTTCAATGGTAACTAACTAGATTTTTAAAATAAGCAGGCTGGGAGTCTAGCTCAACTTGTACCTGTGTTATTTGACACAAATTCTATATTTTACCTAGCAGAGTCACCATTTTTTTGGTTCTTGAAAAGATTTTACACTGCATGAGACATCAATATACCTAAGATTGATTTTAAGGAGAGGTTAGTTCCAAATATGAGGATCTGTAGGTAACTAGACCAACTATAGGGACAAGACTTCCCTCTTCACTTCTAGCTCTGCAAAACCAAGGTGGGTACACCTGATCCAATAGATATAACTATGTTCTTGACTTGATACTGGATCTAACAACAAATATCAGTGAGAAATTACTAAACAACAACCTATTATTCATTGACTCTCCATCACTGGGTAGGACAACTATTTTAAAGTAAATGAAATTAAATGATTGGTTTTGATTATTGTATTTTTTATTGTAATGATTTCAATCATTCCTCATAAAATAAAGATACATTTACACAGGCTAGTGCCTTATCCATTGGGAAAATAACCCCAGAAAATAGAGTGAATACAAAGATCCTTGAAGAACTCAACTCATGAACATAAATACAAATACCCCAACTCCTTCCTACTTGCAAATAATCCTTATGAAAATTAAATGAACATATATCCCACTTTGAGCAACATTTAATCTAACCCTAGATCAGAACTCAAAGAAAAAATACATACACATAAGTGTCTGATAGACTCAAAATTCACAAATTTGACACAAAGGAGAGGAAAAGACCTGAGATTTGTATTAAGTATAACCTTTGATCATTTGTATACAATATATGCTGAAGTAACAAGCCTGTAAATAATATTATCAACCTGTGCTTTTACTCTATTACTTGACAAGAAATAATACAAAATATTACAATCCTCGACTGAGGGTTAGGGTTTCAAAATTTATATCTTCTCAACACTTAAGACTCTCAATGCCCAATATGATCATGGAAAATCCTTTTATATACAAGGAAATGCAACAAGCTATCGATCATATTAGGGTTTACAAACTTTACCCTAAAATTTACAACCCTACTGGGTTTACAATAAATGCTTCGATCAGATCCTGGACTGATATTTTGCAAGTGAGACGCCTTACTTTATGTCTTCAATCCTTTCCTTGATTCCTTCAAACAAATCTGATCGACATTTCTTCATAGTTGTCCCTACAATAAATACATTTTACATCTCAACCACCCTAAAACCAAAAAGTCACAATCTTTGTTTGGCTCAAGAAGTAGATGGAGTATCTCCTTTTTCTACATGGGGAATGTACTGATACCTCCACTTATTGAACACCTCCTCACTTGGGAACACAAAATTAGCAAATTCAGCTCTCTTGTTGGACAACTGTTCCCATTTGCCTTCCATTTGTTTGACTTCCTGCTGAATATATTCAAACTTTGATTTAGCAATCATTAACAACTTGATGGTGTGGATAAAGGAAGAAGTGCTTTCGAAAACACTTGTCATTCTCTCTGAGAAAAGTTCATCCATCTCCTCTCTCCACTTGTACAACTCCTTTAATTCACCAGTATCTTTGAAAACAGTTGGTACTAATTCATAATTTAGATGTGTTAATTATTTCTTTAACACATTGGACTTCCTTTTAAAATCATCCAAAATTATACTATACTCTACAAGCTTCTTTACATTCTGATGCACTGGCTTGATTAATGGATCAGGGTCAACTTGGCCCTTAGATAGCCAATGAAATAATCTCACATTTGGGGATCTCTCAACCCACTTAATCAAAATTGGACCCAGCTCCTCCTTATGTTTACTCAAAGATGTAAGAAAAACTTTTAATCTGATAGCATGATCAAACAAAATTGAAGGCTTTAGATCATGAGCAAATTGCATTACTGCCTCTGTGATTTTCTCTTCATATTTTTGATTTTCCAAGGATCTATCCTTCACATGCTCATTCTTTTCTTTCTCAAGTTCTACCCTAATCTCCCTTAATTTATTTTTTTCCTCAACCAATTGTTGCTTCTCCCAACTGATTCTTGTATCTATGTTTGTTTCTGGGAAAGGTGATGGTGGAAACTCAACAATAGGGCTAGATGAAGAGGCTATTGCTAGCCTATTAGCAATCATCAATTGAGATGACCTATGATCTTGTGGTCCAGAAAATTGTGCAATCAACTTGTCCTTCTCGATCAATTCTATTTTCAAATCATTGTAAGTTTTAAGGATAGTCTCAACCTTTATCCTTAATTCCTCCTTTTCTTGTGCATCTTTTTCTACTACCTTCACATTGAATTTAGCTATTTCAAAAATAATATTAGAGGCTTCCACACCTGAAGTCTCACCAACTCTTTGCACCAACAAGTTTCTAGCATATTCCAAAGAGAGAACCTCTATTTTCCCTTTATTCTCTTCCCTCTTAAGGGACCACAAGACCAAAGATGCATGGTCATCAGAGAAAGATACACCCCTGGCAACCTATTGTGCTTGTTCTCCAGTAGAGAGGGTCTTCACTTAACTTTTATGACTAAGTCAAAAATAATTGCATCAGCAATATCCCATTCAGGGAGAATTAGCACTCCTGCAGTATGAAGCATTGCCCTACCTTCTTCTGGGGTTATTGTTTCAAATTTTCTCATAATTTCACCCTTTGTCTCATTTTCAATTTTGGTCATATCCCTATCAGGGAATTCCTCTTTCTTCTTCTCACAAATTTCCCTATACTGATTAATTTTCATCCTCCACAAAAACTGAAGGAAAGCCCTAGTCTTGACAAAATTGTCATCTGAAATAAAGGAGTCACTGGCTTGTTTCAAAATTGGGTCTATTTCTTTACCCTCAAACTCTACCACAGTTAGATCCATCTCTATCCCTTTGGGTACCTCTGGAATCCCCTCCTGTATTTCATCATTCAAAACAAACATGTTTCCCTCATTGCTTAATTGCACCAATTGCTAAGCAACTCCATGTTCATCTAATTGCAATGGTGACTAGGAAGGAGAATAAATATCCTACTCTAGTCGAGAATCCTCCTTTTTTTGCCTCTTTGGAGAGGGCTCCTCTACTATTGGGTCGCTAATAGGTCTCTTTCCCCTAGAAGTAGATGGGAGACTCTCATTTATCTGTTGATCTGGGAGAAGGACACTATACCCCTTTCTTTGATAAACTATATATGTTCCCCTTGGGGTCAGCTTGGTGTATCCTGGTTGTCTTAAAATCCTCCTTGTTCTTTCTAGATCTATTCTACTCACTGCAACCCTTTTTTCATTAGCTACTTGCATGATTCCTTCAAAATGCTCCATAAGGGCTTCTATCTTTCTTGCCTATGGTTGAAAAGCTTTCAGTGGTCACATCCTTTATCAAAGTACCTTATAAAATCTAAAGTCTTTTTGTAGATTACCCACTTCTCTTTCTTGATCTCCTAAGCTTGAAGATCAAACTCATTTCTAATTACATCCTTAGGGAAGCTAAACTGGTGTTCCATAAGGATACACCTTATCTTGTCTATGAACATCCCAGAGATAAAACCCTCATTGTCTGCACATCTTGCCACTACTGTAGCCATTTTTTAGGGCTGGAGGACTTGACTCATGTGTATCCATCCCTTCTTGACAATGATATACTAATGGGCTATTGTAATATCTGGGAACAAAGTTCCCCTTCCCTTCCCTGTCAGGGTTATCTCTTGCAAATCACCAATCTATCTCAAAATCTCTGCATACCCTATTTTCAAGGGGACCTGGTAAGGAAATATGTAAGGTGCCTTCCTACAACTATACACCCTAAAAATTGTAGAAACTGGATATAAGATTATATCACCAAAATTATGCACTATGGTGATGTCTTTGCAATATTCTTTGGGTCTAATCAACCTCAACAACTCCTTGGGAATTCTAGGATTTTCAAAACATAACAAGGATCTGAGCCTTGAAGCCAAATTTTTGTCAAAGATAAGGAAATTAGCATCAGTCCTATCCCATGACAAATTTGTAGTCCATAACTGGACTGGCAATGTTTCTCCATTCTTCTCTTTGATAATATCCATTGTCTTGCTGAAAAACTCCTCACCCTTGTACAAAAACATATGCATCAGCATAGAATACCATCCAAAAGGAATGTTTATCTTCATGTTTTTCATTCCCATTAATCCTTCATGGATAAGATCTGCAAGGTAAGGGGTAAAATCAAAAATTAATGTCAGTTGCGGGTGTAAAGATTGTACCATCATGAACATGTAGGGAATAGGCATATGAGTAGCCTCATCTTCTCCAAAAATTAGAGCTAAGGACTTATATACACCCTGTGCTCACAAACTAAAAAGGTCTAACCTAAAAGGCTCAGGTGTGCTCTTACTGACCATACACATGGCACCAATTTGGCCAAAGAAATCCTTTAGGGGGGCAGGCCTCAAGTAGTCTCTCTATGCCTCATAAATCTCATTGAATTCCCTAAAATCAATCTTTTCTAATCCAACAGAAGGGTCGTTTAACGAGAAAACTTCTCTGATCTTATGTTCTATAATACTTATCAAATCATTTCCATTTATATCCTTGACACATCTGGTAATAGGGTCATAACATTTGGCAATCTATATTAGAAGGTCTGCATCCATGAAAACTCTAGGCATAATTAGTTTTCCTATGTCAAGCTGCCAGATGTTACTAAGAGGAGCACATGAATTTCTTTGAGAGTACGCAACTTTAAACAAGATCAAGCCATTGTAATCTTTTCCTACATGGGCATCCCTCATCCATAACCCTCTGTCATACAGTCCCTCATTTACATAGTCTCTAGGGTTTTTAGGAACCAATTCCTTCATTCTAGATGCCCCATTCTCTGAATATAGGAGTAACTACATTAAATCCTCAAAAACCCCTCTATCCTTATACTCTATTTTTTCCTGAAAGTTCCCTTTTAGGTGTCATTTTCAACTAGGGTTTTGAAAAACTTATGAACACCAAAATAAAAACTACCCAAATATCACAAAATAACAATGACAGAGAAAACTTTAATCGCTGCAATCTTTCTCTTATAAAAAACTATGCACTTTCAAGATCAAACTGGCCTACCAGACATTTGAGAAAATTCATTGTTGACACTCATAGAGAAAACCAATTTGCTTGCAGAGAAACTTGAAGAAGTGTTTGCCTCTAATGATCAAATCAGAATATGTAATCCTTACTAACCCACCGCAGCCAACTCACACGAAATTCATTAAGTCTTCCATTAATAAAAACTGGCAGCTTCAACATTCACAGGACATGAAACAACCGTCACAAAACAAAATTTGAACTTGAGCAGTTGATTTTACTTCTTTCCTACACATCGGATGGCTGGCAAAAATCATCAACATAACCATTTAATACTTTTCCCCAAACTAGTTCTAGACCAATGAGAACATTTCAAAATTGCGCATGTGCAGAAACCCACAACTTATTTTAACTTTGATCAGCCTAGACAACTGTCGAGATGTCGCTAAAGTGCAAGGTTAAAATCTGAGCACCTTCCTCTCTGGTAATGCGACGACCATAGATTCTCTCAAAACTTGACAAGTCTTTACCAATCCCTAAAAAATAGTGACCCCACTTCACATATGAACACGTGGAAATGTTTGAAGACTTCAGAGCACTAGCGACTGACAACACAAAGACACATGTCAATCAGTCACTATATCGCAAGCAAAAAATCATCAGGTATGTCAGGCAAAGATAAAGTGACAACCGCTGATGCTACTCAATCGGAAGATCATCGTTCATTTATGAAAATTGGTCCTACCTAAAACCTTTGCAAGTCCTTTACCTAATAAAAAATGGCCACGTCATAAAATCCCACAGGCAGACATACCACTTTTCTTTCCCAATGTCAGCCATATTGACAACTGCCACATCATATTTCAGCTTAATCAATAAAAAATTGACACCTCATCATGACCTGGCGACTAAGGACCCACTTCATAGTTTGAATCTTGCATGGAAAATCAAATAGATGTTGCCAAAGTGCAAGCTTTAAATACTGAGCATCTTCTCTTAGCAGTATAACAATAGCCATAAGATTTATCAGGGCTTTAACCCTCGAAAATTCATGACCCATCCGCATTGCATCATCTTGGATAGATTTCAACATAAAAAGGTTGCCACGAAAACTGAAGTGTCAAAGCTCTATCTTTGTTAGCTTTGAATTTAATCGGACGCTTGTAGCTAAAGCACATGGATTAAAAAGCGGTCAACTTGGCTGAATAGTATTACGACAGTCGTCGATGCAATCTAATTTTTAATGATAGCACAATATTGAAAATGGGCCCACCTCAACAAGTGTCACCTTGTCACTAAAGCGCATGTCAGAAAAATTGACAACCGAGAGCCTTAAGATAAAGCGATAGCCACAAGATTAAAGTGAATCAAACGGTTAGAGAATAAACGGAAAAGACCAAAGTTTGAAAGAATTTATTAAAAAGTAACTTAAAACCTAACCGTAAAACACATGGAGTGAACAATTTTAAAGGTTTATAATGCCACATGTGTTATTTGTACCCTTAGTGAATGAAAAAGTAACGTCCAAACATAACAAGGCTTATATCAATTCAGGGTGTACATCAACTTTGCTCCTTGCTAGGTCAAGAATAAGGGTTTATCAAAATTTAAAGTATGAGGGCCAAAAAAAAATTTAAATAGTACTAACACTATGTATTAATGAAAAGGCTAAATCATGTTTTGGTAACCATTCTATTAAGTCTAAAAATGAGGTTGAAGAAGCGGTTGCAAGAATAGATTTTGTACAGGGAATCTCAGTAACTAATTAACTGTTGCAGCACCATGACGAAGATAAAGAGTTGGACTATATTTTTCTTTGTCATGAAATAGAATTTAATCAAGTCTTGGTACCAGCTAAATGTAAATCTTCTTCTGCAACTGATTCAAGCATTGAGGCTTTTAATTTAGATGAAAATTTTTCAAAACTGATAGCCTCAAAGAATGATGAAGTTAGTTTTGTTTGGATTGATCCCATGTGCGAAGAAGATTTATGTCAATTCAATTATGGCTTTGATTCTAAATTACTACAAAAGATGAGTGTGATAAATGTGAGTATGACACAATATCTTTTTCAGAATCATTTGAATATTCTAATTTTATCAATCTTGATTGGATGTTGAAATCTTTGTTAAAAGTGATATTATCGAAGGAGGTGAATGTGAATATGTTTCAGTATTACTTTCAGAATCTTTTGAGTATTTTTCTTCTTTGCAAAGAATGGTCAAATGTATGAGAAGTGATGTGCAGGAGAGTGTAGACAAATTAGAGATTTATGATGAGGCATGGTTGTTTGGAGGAGATTGGTGGGCAACATAATTTCAGCATGCTTCTAGATTCACTTTCAGTTATGACGAATTTGTCAAAAGGCAATGGTTTTGGTATAGCTTGTTGGAGCACAATTCTCTTTTCCAGAAAGGTTTATACTTCTCCTTTCCAGTTAATGGTCATGTGTGAGTCTCTTCCTGCTCTATTTTCTTTTGGTGAGGTTCCCTCACCTATTTGTAAATAAGTTTGCTTCCGCAGTTTTGGTGTGCTTAGCTTAGCCTTTCCCACTTTCTCAGTTTTGGTTTTGCCTTGCTCCCCTCCGCCCTCCCAGTATGCAGCTTCTTGTTGTCATTTTATGCCTAGACTCTATAGCCCAATGGATAAGGCACTAGCTTTAAAGCTAGAGATGTTGGTTTCTTTATGCACTTTGCAGCACATAATCCCCATTCAGAGCCAACTGTTGGCATACTTCCAGTCCCCCAATTTTAAACTTTCAAATTTGAAGTCTTTCATTAGATCCCCCAAAATGTGTTTCAGATGTTTCTCCTAATAATGTTTCTATGAAGGATGAATATCATGTTAGGAATGAATGCTTAATATATTCTATGGGAGTATTGGCAGTCATTCTGTAGCTGTTGTTGTTGCATTGATGACTATGATTGACATTGATGTCAACATAGTGATCTACTGGAGATTAGCAGAGGATCAGATAGTGTTTTGATTAGCGCACGTGGGATATTGCAGATCAAGCTATGCAATGTTGAGGATTTACTCTTTGATATGTTATATGTTCATGGTTAAGAGTGCAGATAGTAATTCATTTATTCATGAGCATTTTGGTGGAAGCAGTATTCAGGTAGTGTTCCTGAGTAGTGATTTGTGGAAATCGGATGATATCTCCTAATCAGAATGGAATCTAGTTTTGTGCAGTTAAAGGGAATTTGAAGACATGTTGATAGTGACATGGATGACAATGCAAACTTTGAGGTCACATGAGTGAAGAATTATTCTAATTGGAAGCTGACAGTTTTGTGTAAATTTGATGTAATGTGTGGAAACTTTTATTTTGTAATTGGATGCCGACTCATTTGTAATTACTTGAGTGTGGTATAAAGAAAGGAATTTTTTTCCTTGTTTTCATGTGAAAAGTAATGAAAGAGTGAATGATTGTGAAAGTGAACTTATGAAGGAAGACATGCGAGGTATAGAGATCTAAAATTGAGATTTGGTGTAGCAGTGAAGTGTGGTTTGGTACAGTCAGAGAAGAGGTAACATATTGTCAAGATCAGTAATGATTTGATATTATTCTATTGAATAATCTAGAGATCAGTTGGACAGTGTGTTCAGTGATCTTTCCATTGAAGTTGTTTGGGTAGTGGGTCCTTATGTCTTCCATAACTCCTAACAGAGTTAGAATCTTTTAGCACGGATTCAAAATATCCTAACAGGGATTCATATGTACTGAATGTATTTCATAAGACTCCTAATAGATTCCATCCTTTCACAAGGAATATTCATATTAGTGCATCTTTTATGGGCATCATTCCCACCGGGGTTTACTCTTTGATCAAGAGGTTCCCTAGTCAACATATCTTGTGTCATTGTGTATTGTGTATGAATATCTTTCTATGGTTGGTAATTATATTGCTTACATGGTTAAAATCTATTGAAGTTGATAAAAGTTATAATTATCAGATAATTGATTCACCCCCCCCCCCCCCCTCTCAGTTATCTTGGTGGACATTACTTTCTAACAATTGGTATTAGAGCAGCAGGTCCTTGAAAGAAAATTTTAACAGCTTAAGGAGATCCATGGAAAATTTTAGGAAAGAAATCCCTAAGTTTGATGGAGTGAATTTTGACAGCTGGAAAGAAAAGATGAAGACACATCTACTGTGTTTAGGACCAGGTTATTGGTTGAATACAAAGAATGAGAAGACTATCATTGATGAGGATAATCTTGAAACATGTTCTAATGATGAGAGAGATCTATTCATGTGTAACACACTTGCTAGAGAAGCACTTTTGAAAACCCTTCCGGAGAATGAGTATAGTCAGGTAAAACATTTGAAAACATCTCATGAAATTTGGAAAGCTTTACACTCTACTTTTCAAGGTGATGAACATGCAAAGAAAGTTAGATTACATAATTGGATATGTGCATTTGAAGATATAAGAATGATGGAAGATGAATCTGTTAGAAGCTATATTGGTAGAATGTCAAAAATTGTTGCAGGCATAAAATCTTGTGAAGGAACAAAGACAGAAAATGAAGTTATATGGAAAATTCTGAGGACATTGACTCCTGCGTTTAAGCAGACAATATAGATGATTAAACAAGTTATACCTTGTACTTTGGACTTTACAAGAGAGACTCTTCTTGGAAGATTGGAAGTAGTAGAAATGAACTTGAGTTTATCAGGAGATTTGCCTAGAATGGAGATAGCATTCAGTACTCTTAGTGTTCACCCTACTTTTTCAAGAAGCATCAGTGTGAGTGGAGATTATACTAGCAATAGCAGATCTATAAATGAAGAAGACAAGAAGATTGAAGAAGCTATTGCCTTACTTGTGAAGAGAGAACCAGATGGTAAGAAAATTTTTAAATGTTGGACTTGTCAAGAATATGATCACTTTGCATCTAAATTTCCTAAGAGAGTTAAAAAGTACAGAAACAATTTCAAGCCTAGAAGATCTAAGGAATGTTATTATGCTAATGATGAAGATCTTGAAACTAGTATAGAAAGAACTCTAAGTGAAAGTGATACTAAGACTAATGATGACATAGTATTTGTAGCAATTAAAGAAGAAAATCCTAAAACAGATGTTAAGGAAGAAAAAGCCCTAGTTTCTCAAGTTGAAAAGAAAGCTGATTGGATTATAGACAGTGGTTGTTAACATCATATGACTGGAGACATGAAAAAGTTCATAAAATTTAACAATTATAATAGTGGAGTTGTTAGAGTTGGAAACAATGCACCTTGTTTGATTAAAGGTATAGGATCTATTACTCTTTATGGAAAGACTAATACTGATGATGTTTACTTTGTGGATGGTTTGAAACATAATCTTTTGAGTGTTGGACAATTAGTTGATAAGGGATATCAAGTTTGGTTTACTGAGAAAACTTGTGTGATAAAAGATAAAGATGGAAATATGATTGGAACTGGATCTAGAACCAGAGGTAATGTATTTTAGTTGAATCCTAATGAGATGACATGTTTGATTACTAAGATATATGATAGTTGGCTATGGCACAAAATATTTTGTCATATAAATTTTGATAACATTGTGAAAATAAGTCCTACACTTGTAGTAAGAGATTTGCCTAAAATAATGAAGCCTAATAACATGATTTGCAAGGAATGTGTGATGGCAAAATAGAAGAGAAGTTCATTTCCCAGTAAGAAGTTTACATCTGCAAAGAAGTTGGAGATTGTTCATACAGATTTCAGCAGTCCTACAAGGACTAGAGGATTCTATGGAGAAAGGTATTTTTTGATTCTTGTTGATGATTTTACAAGAATGGTGTGGATTGCATTTCTTAAAGAAAAGTCTGAAGCATTTGATAAGTTTAAGGTCATTAAGACTAAAGTTGAGAATGAATCTAGAATGAAAATTAAATGTTTGAGATCTAATAGAGGTGGAGAATTTACTTCTAGAGAGTTTAACACTTTTTGTGAAGTGAATGGTATTAAGAGATAGTTTTCAACCCCTAGAACACCTAAACAAAATGGTATTGCAGAAAGAAGAAACAGATCAGTGACTGAAGCAGCAAGAGCTATGTTATTTGAGAATTATTTGGCAAAGATATTCTGGAGAGAAGCAGTGAACGCAGTAGTGTATACAATGAACAAAGTGCAAATCAGAGCAGACACAGACAAGACACCCTATGAATTATGGTTTGGACATGTTAAGTATTTTAGAATTTTTGGAAGCAAATGTTATATAAAGAGAGATGATGATATTGGAAAGTTTGATCCTAGAAGTGATGAAGGTATATTTCTTGGATATTCTTTGAAGAGAAAAGCTTATAGATGTTATAACAAAAGAACTAAGATGATTGTTGAGAGTGCAAATGTTAAAGTTGATGAAAAGTTTAAAATTCAGGAAAGAATGCTTGATTATGAATCTAATGAAGGAACTCATCCTAAACCTAACATTGAAACTACTAAATTATTCTATGAGAATGACAGTGACTTGTTGAATGAAAACCACAGTGAAATCATTGAAGAACAGACACCTCAAGTGAAATTTGAGACAGTGACACCTAACAGGAACTTATCAAGGAATCATCTTATTGAGCAGATTATTGGAAGCATAGACAGAGGAGTTCTAACTCAAAATAAGATACAAGAAAAGTTATGTTTGATTTCTCAAATTGAACTTAAATCTACTAGTGAAGCTTGTGAAGATGAACATTGGATTAAAGCTATGAAAGAAGAACTAGATTAGATTGAAAAGAACAAGACATGGGAATTGGTCCCTAGACCTAAAGATAAGAATGTTATTGGAACTAAATGGCTATTCAGAAATAAGATGAATGAACAAGGAGTAGTAAGAAAAAAAGAAAGATTGGTATGCAAGGGATACTCACAGTCAGAAGGAATTGACTATGAAGAAACTTTTGCACCAGTAGCAAGAATTGAAGCAGTAAGAATGTTTTTGGCCTATGCAGCTTTTAAGAAATTTAAAGTATATCAGATGGATGTGAAGTCAGCATTTTTGAATGGAGAATTGGAAGAAGAAGTCTATATTGAGTAGCTTGAAGGTTTTCCTTTGACTCAAGAAGGAGACATGGTATGTAAATTGAAGAAAGCCTTATATGGACTAAAGCAAGCACCTAGAACTTGGTATGCAAGATTGGATAAGTATTTGTTGAAATTGGGATTTACAAAAGGAACAGCTGATAGCAACCTGTACACAAAAGAAATTGAAAATGGTTTGTTGATAATACTTATTTTTGTTGATGACATTATTTTTGGAGGAAAAGATGAAGCTAGTGATAAATTTGCTGATGAAATGAAAACTAAATTCGAAATGAGTATGATTGGTGAAATGAAATACTTTTTGGGATTACAGATAACACAGAACAATGATGGTATCTTTGTAAGCCAGAGAAAGTACTTGAATGATTTGTTAAAGATATTTGGAATGGAGACCTGTAAACCAGTTGGAACACCTGTGATAACTGGACATAAATTATCTAGCACAGATGAGACTCTTGCAGTTGAATAGAAGAAGTACAGATCTATGATTGGAGGATTGTAGTATTTGACACATGCAAGACTTGATATAGCACATTCAATTGGAATTGTAGCAAGATTTCAAGCTAAACCTAGAGAATCGCATTATGAAATAGTAAAGAGGATACTGAGATATTTAAGAGGCACAATTGAGTATGGATTGTGGTATGAAAAATCTGATGATTTTACCCTATGCACATATACAGATGTTGATTGGGGAGGCAATGTTGATGATAAAAAGAGCACCAGTGGTGGAGCATTTTTCCTTGGAGGAAGATTGGTTTCTTGGCTAAGCAAGAAGCAGAATTGTATTTCACAGAGCACATCAGAAGCAAAATATGTAGTAGCAGCAAACAATTGTAACCAAATAATTTGGATGAAGCAGATGCTGAAAGATATTGGAATAAAGTTTGTTGAACCTATTGTTATACATTGTGATAACACCATCATAGTTAGTATGTCTAAGAACCCTGTATTAAATTCTAAGACAAAGCATATAGAGATTAAGTATCATGTAGTAAGAGAGAAAGTTGCTGAGAAAGAAGTCAGACTTGAGTACATAAGCACAAAGGAGCAGATAGCAGACATATTTACAAAGCCTTTGCCTAAGGATACATTTGAGTATCTGAGAGGTATGCTTGGGGTTATGCCCAACCTACTTTTGAGAAGTGATGCAGATTGGTTGCATCCATCCAGTGGTATATGAGCCTTATCTTTCTTCTGGATTAGATGTTGGTACTTCCTCTATGGGGGAGTATATGTATCTGAGCTGAGTCATGAGGACTCTAGTGAATGTATTTTCTGTACAGTGTATTTTGACATTAGAGTTGTTGTTGACATAATGATGAAATTTTTGTCATTGATGTCAATGGGGGAGAAGTGTACATGAAAAACCATTTGTACCATCTATTGGAGAGAACTGAATAGGAAAATGAAGCAATATTTTATTGATGAAGAAGACTTGAAGTATTTGTCAAAGCAGTAGTGTTACAATTTTGGATTCATGGAACATTGGATGTTTTTCATCTATGTTTCCATCAATGCCAATGGGGGAGATTGTTAGAAATGAATGCTTAATATATTCTATGGGAGTATTGGCATCCATTCTATAGCAGTTGTTGTTGCATTCATGACTATGATTGTCATTGATGTCAACACAGTGATCTACTGGAGATTAGCAGAGGAGCATACAATGTTTTGATTAGTGCACGTGGGATATTGTAGATCAAGCTATGCAATGTTGAGGATTTACTCTTTGATATTTTATATGTTTATGGTTAAGAGCACAAATGGTAATTCATTTATTCATGAAAGTTATGAGCATTTTGGTGGAAGCAGTATTCAGGCAGTGTTCCTAAGTAGCAGTTTGTGGAAATCGGATGATATCTCCTAAGCGGGATGGAATCTAGTTTTGAAAAATTAAAGGGAAGTTGAAGACATGCTGATAGTGACATAGATGATAACACAAACTTTTAGGTCACATGAGTGAAGAATTATTCTAATTGGAAGCTGATAGTTTTGTGTAAATTTGATGTAACATGTGGAAACTTTTATTTTGTAATTGGATGTCGACTCATTTGTAATTACTTGAGTGTGGTATAAAGGAAGGAATGTTTTTCCTTGTTTTCATGTGAAAATTAATGAAAGAGTGAATGATTGTGAAAGTGAACTTATGAAGGAAGACATGTGAGGTATAGAGATCTAAAATTGAGATCTGGTGTAGCAGTGAACTGTGGTTTGGCACAGTCAGAGAAGAGGTAACATATTGTTGAGATCAGTAATGATTTGATATTATTTTGTTGAATAATCTAGAGATCAGTTGGACAGTGTGTTCAGTGATCTTGCCATTGAAGTTGTTTGGGCAGTGGGTCCTTCTGTCTTCCATAACTCCTAACAGAGTTAGAATCTTTTAGCAAGGATTCAAAATCTCCTAATAGGGATTCATATGTACTGAATGTATTTCATAAGACTCCTAACAGAGTCCATCCTTTCACAAGGAATATTCATATTAGTGCATCTTTTGTGGGCATCATTCCCACCGGGGTTTGCTCTTTGATCAAGAGGTTCCCTAGTCAACATATCTTGTGTCATTGTGTATTGTGTATGAATATCTTTCTATGATTGGTAATTATATTGCTTACATGGTTAAAATCTATTGAAGTTGATAAAAGTTATAATTATCAGATAACTGATTCACCCCCCCCCCCCTCTCATATCTTGGTGGACTTTACTTTCTAACATATCAAAGTTCTAATGTAGATGTGAGAGTTCATATGTCCCAATTCATATTCATTGTTTCAAAATCAAAGTTTCCTAAAGTGCACTCAAATTTGGGATTTGCACCAAAAAGAAAAAGAGCAAAAAATCCATTTTTCGCTACGCTTTTCGCACTCCATATCGAATTTTATGCAATGGAGAAGTGAGATGGTCATTTTACGCTAAGAGAAGCCTATTTTAAGTTTTTTGCAATGGATAAGTGAGATGGTAAGAAATGCATAGCGTAAAATCCACTTTTCGCTACGCTTTTTGCACTCTATATCGAATTTTCTGCAATGGAGAAGTGAGATGGTCATTTTCCGCCAAGAGAAGCCTATTTCAAGTTTTCCACAATGGAGAAGTGAGATGGTCATTTTCTGGCCTGGAGAAGCTCATTTCCAATTTTCCGCAATGGATAAGTGAGATGGTAAGAAATGTGTAGTCAAAAATCCATTTTCCGATATGCTATTCGCAATATAGATTTCTGAAAAACTCTGTCTCGGTGCGGGGGCTATATCTTCCAAAATAACCATTAGATCTTGCTAAGATTTAAATATGTTTGTGCTAGACCACTTTTGGCCATCCTCAATGGAGAGATTGAAGATTTTGTATCCGGTTCAAAAGTGATTCATCTCTGAGTAACAACATATCTAGAATAGTAAGAATGTCAAATTGAATTATGTTTTGAAGGAACCGGTATGGTGTAGAAAGATAGTTAAAATGCAAAAATTCATTAGTATCATTAGAGTATATGAAGATTGAAATAATTTGATACATAGTCATGGGGATAATGACTCTTGTCAAATAATTATGCCCATTCATTAACAATTATCATGGGTAATGAGCTACGGAAATTTTGGAAGATCAAGAGATATGAGTAATTTTATGAGAAGTCAGAAAGTCTTAAAGGAGGATTTTGATTGGAAATCAAATAAAGATTTTAATACTTTATTCCTTCACATTCAAATAGAAAATGAGGAAAGAATCAGTTATGAAATTGAAAATTTACTGAGAGAAACCAAACAGTTGCTGGAGAATGTTATTTATTGTAAACTCTTTTCTTGTAAAAGGGTTCTTCTTTTCTGCAAGAGTAGGAATTGTTGGAGTAGAAGAGAGGGCATTAATTTTTTTATGCATTTCATTTTGGGAGTGTTGAGAGTTCTGATTTTTGTAATAGATTTGGCAGAAGTTGTGAGCAAATAAAATTGGAATATTCTTATTTGTTGTGTTCAAGACAAAGAGAGGTTTTATTCTGAATCAGAGCATTTGGTTATTACTCTTCTGATTATAATAAATCGGAGTATTGTTGTATTCGGTTTTGGGCATTATCTTGCATCTTGTGTAAAGTAATGGATGGGTTGTAGATCAAAGTATTTGCAGGCATTCTTATTACAAAAATTGGAATTATTCAACCTTCTTTTTCATTTCATTTCAATTGCATTGCATATACAACATTCTCTACATTACCAGTATCAAGAAGTCATAAGATGTGTGGGTTCTTGGGATTGGCTAGGTTTAGGAACTAAATTATGCCTGAGTTAGTTCTGTCTGGGGTTGGCTTGGTTTTCCTCTTCTATTCTCAGGTTAAGAATGTACCCAGTTAGTTTAGGAATAAAATAAATTCATTGAATATCATTCATAAGGGAGTTGTACCTTTTAATTCAGAGGAAATCTATCAACCTAGTGATAGATTATCCAACTGTTGGTATCAAATTATTTCTCACGGATTTGGGCATTTGAGAGTTAAATTGAAAATAACAATTTGTTTACCAACAATCATCTGGGTATCAAAGGTCAAGGTACACATGGTGATCCAATCATGATGGAGGCACTTATAGTGGACACCAATTCAATCTAGAGTTTTTAGAGCAATTAGACTTTCACTTAGAAACAGAAAACAAATAAAAGAGTATGCCCCTAGTCATTGCCATTTTAGATCCATGAAGGATATCATTAATTAGCTGAAGGGACATAATATGAAAAAATTTTATGTGAAACCATCAGCATACAAAAAGATTTTAGTATATAGCAAAGATTGTTTTATTGTAACAGTGTGTTTGGTTGTGTTGTTGTTAGTTGCAAAAATCATTTTCTGGTAGGGAGACAGACAAACTAACTTGGATAAAGTATGGAAGGACGTTGATTGGATATGACTCATATGAGGTATTGAGGAGCATAGGATATGACTAGGATAGCCCCCAAGTTGTAAACATTGATTAGGTTTTGACTCTGGTTGTTTGATGCACAAATTGACTTTATTTTTTTTTAAAGATATATACAAACTAAAACAGGACAGAAATCTAGAAAATTACCAAGATTTCTTTGATAGATGGAGTGTTTGATACAAGTGGCACTCGTTTGCCAGGTTTTCACCATCTTGGTAGAGATTTTATTTTTGCTACCAAGGTGCCTGTTTACTAGGTTTTCACCAAGGCACTTTTTCTTTTTCTTTTTCTTTTTTTTTTTTACTTTTCAATTTTTTTGTATTTTTCCATTGTTTGATTTTTTTTCTAGACCAACAAGGCACCTATTGCTAGGTTTTCACCAAGATGATCATTTTTTCAGGACTTTTTCTGATTTTTATATCTTTTTTTAGGACATTTTCCACATGTTGAATGTCTAGGTGTAGAATTTCTTCAGATGAAGAATGTTGATTGGTTATCAAAGTTGTTCTCCTTTATTCATTGAGATTTGATAGGCTCCTGAGCCAAAAGAAGTAGTAACAACAAAGGACCCAGCCAGTTGGCTTCAAACTTCCCCTTGCGCTCTCGATGGGATTGATTTTTAGTGTTCTCTCTCAAGACTAGATCACTGACCTGAAATTCTATGTCTAACCTTCTTGTTGTAGCCTCTAGACAATTATTTTTGATAAACTCTGATATGATCATACGCAACTTGTCTGAGCTCATCTAGTAGTTCAAGTTCTTGTAACCTAGACACTCTGTAATCATCATCGGTTACCAGAACATGCATTCGGATTCTCAGTGATGGGATTTCAACCTCTGTAGGTAGTACCTCTTTAGTCCCATATACTAAAGAAAAAGGACTAGCCCCAGTGGGCATTCTTATACTTGTTCTATAAGCCCAGAGAGCTAGATTTATCATCAAATGCCAATCTCGCCCTGTTTTGTTGACTGTTTGGTGCAAGATTTTCAGTAAGTTCTTATTGGATGCTTCATCTTGTCCATTCCCTTGTGGATAATAAACAAACGACCAATGTTGAGTGATCTTGAATTTAGAACATAAGGAATCTATGTCCTTTTTTTTGAATTGGCCTCCGTTATTAGTGATAATAGAGTTTGGGATACCATATTGGCAAATGATATAATTCAGGATGAACATAGAAATATGTTTGCTAGTTGTTTGTGTCAAAGGAACTGCTTCAACCTGTTTTGTAAATTAATCCGTTATGGTGATTATATAGGTGTGACCATTTGATGAATGTGGATATATGGCTCCTATGAGATCAAATACCCATTATTGAAAAGGCCATTATATTGTGAATAGAATCAGATCTCTACTTGGTGCATGAATTAAGTTACCATGGACTTGGCATTTCTTTCAGTTCTTAGCATATTTCATGGCCTCTTTCACCATATTTGGCCAATAGTACCCCACCCTAATGATTTTTTGAGCTAGTGTCAAACCGTTGGAATGTGACCCACAAATACCTTCATGGACTTCCTCTAATGTGCATTATGACTCTTCCCATTCTAAATATCTAAGGAGTGTACCATCCAAACTTCATTTATATAGATCATTACCAATGATGAAATATCATGATGCATTTCGGATAAGGTAACATTTTTCATGATGGTTAAGGGTATCGAGAATGACTTGGTCTCAAAGGTAGGAATAGATATTCTTGTAGCATGAGGAATCATGACCAACAACAATATTAGCAGACATTTTGTAGCAATTGTTGTTGCATTCATGACTGTGATTGGCATTGATGTCAACACAATGATCTACTGAAGATTACCAAAGAAGTAGACAGTGTTTGAGTTAGCACACTTGGGATATTCAAGATGAAGCTATGCACAGTTGAGGACTTATTCTATGATGTGTTATTAGATCATGGTTAAGAGCATAGATAGTAATTCATTTGTTCATGAAAGTTATGAGGAAATCAATGAAAGCAGTATTCAGGCAGTGTTCCTGAGTAGCGGTTTATGGAAATCAGATGATATCTCCTAATCGGGATGGAATCTGGTTATGCACAGTTAGAGAGAATTTGGAGACATGTTGATAGTGATGTGGTTGATAGCACAAGATCTGAGGTCACATAAGTGAAGAATTATATTGATTGGAAGCTGATAGTTTTGTGTAATTTTGATGTAACATGTGGAAAGTTTTTAATTTGTATGCTGACTCATTTGTAATTATTTGAGTGTGGTATAAAGGAAGGAATATATTCCTTGTTGTAATATGGAATGTGATGAATGTAGTATTGTGAAAGTGAAATTGTTGAAAGAGGATATGCGAAGTACTGAGATCTAGTATTGAGATCTGAAGGAGTTGGTGCGGTTTGGCACAGTCAAAGAAGGAGTATTGAATTGTTGAGGTAAGTAATATTTTGGTATTATTATGTTGAGTAATACAAAGATTAGTTGGATAGTGACTTCGGTGATCATACCCTGAAGCTGTTTGGGCAGTGGGTCCTTCTGTCTTCCATAACTCCTAACAAAGTTAGAATCTTTTAACATGGATTCAAAATCTCCTAACAAAGATTCATATGTACTGAATATATGTCATAAGAATCCTAACAGAGTCCATCCTTTCACAAGGAATATTCATATTAGTGCATCTTTTGTGGGCATAATTCCCACTGGGGTTTACTCTTTGATCAAGAGGTTCCCTAGTCAACATATCTTGTGTCATTATGTTATTGTGCATGTATATCTTTCTATGGTTGCTAGTTACATTTCTTACATGGTTAAAATCTATTGAATTTGATAAAAGTTATATTTATATGGTAACTGATTCACCCCCCCCCCCCCCCCCCCCCCCTCTCAGTTATCTTGGTGGACTTTAATTTTTAACAATTGGTATCAGAGTAGCAAGTCCTTGAAAGAAAAGTTTAACAACTTAAGGAGATCCATGGAAAATTTTAGGAAAGGAAACCCTAAGTTTGATGGAGTAAATTTTGATAGTTGGAAAGAAAAGATGAAGACACATCTACTTTGTTTAGGACCAGGTTATTGGTTGATTACAAAGAATGAAAAGACTATCATTGATGAGGATAACATTGAAACATGTACTAATCATGGAAGAGATCTATTCATGTGTAACATACTTGCTAGAGAAGCACTCTTGTCAGCCCTTCCAGAGAATGAGTACATTCAGGTAAAATTTTTGAAAACATCTCATGAAATTTGGTTTGCTTTACAGTCTACTTTTGAAAATGATGAACATGCAAAGAAAGTCAGATTACATAATTGGATATGTGCATTTGAAGATATAAGAATGATGGAAGATGAATCTGTTAGAAGCTATATCAGTATAATGTCAGATATTGTTACAGGTATAAAAGCTTGTGGTGGAACAAAGATAGAGAATGAAGTGATATGGAAAATTTTGAGGACATTAACTCCTGCATTTAAGCAGACAACACAGATGATTAAACAAGTCATACCTTGTACTACGAACTTTACAAGAGAGACTCTTCTTGGAAGATTGGAAGTAGCAGAAATGAACCTGAGGTTATTAGGAGACCTACCTAGAATGGAGACAACATTTAGTGCTCTTAGTGTTCGTCCTACTTTTTCAAGAAGCATCAGTGTGAGTAGAGATTATGCTAGCAGCAGTAGATCTAGAAATGAAGAAGATAGGAAGATTGAAGAAGGTATTGCCTTGCTTGTGAAAGAGAACCAGACGGTAAGAAAATTTTTAAATGTTGGACTTGTCAAGAATATGGTCATTTTGAGTCAAAAAGTATAGGAAGAACTTTAATCCTAGAATATCTAAACAATGTTAATATGCAAATGATGAATAACTTGAAACTAGTTTGGAGAAATCTTTGAGTGAAAGTGATACTGAGAACAATGATGATATACGATTTGTAGCAATTAAAGAACAAAATCCTAAAATTGAAATTAAGGAAGAAAAGACTTTAGTTTCTCAAGTAGAAAAGAAAGTTGATTGGATTGTAGATAGTGGTTGTTCACATCATATGACTGGAGACATGAAAAATTTCATAAAGTTTAACAATTATGATGGAGGAGTTGTTAGAGTTGGAAATAATGCACCTTGTTTGATTAAAGGTATAGGATCTATTACTCTTTATGGAAAGACTAATACTGATGATGTTTACTTTGTGGATGGTTTGAAACATAATCTTTTGAGTGTTGGATAGTTAGTTGATAAGGGATATCAAGTTTGGTTTACTGAGAAAATATGTGTGATAAAAGACAGAGATGGAAATTTGATTGGTACTGGATCTAGAACTAGAGGTAATGTATTTCAATTGAATCCTACTGAGATGACATGCTTGATTACTAAGATTGATGACAGTTCATTATGGCATAGAATATTTTGTCATATAAACTTTGATAACATTGTGAAAGTAAGTACTACACTTATAGTAAGGGATTTGCCTAAAATTATGAAGTCTACTAACATGATGTGCAAAGAATGTGTGATGGCTAAATAGAAGAGAAGCTCATTTCCCAGCAAGAAGTTTACAATAGCAAAGAAGTTGGAGATTGTTCATACAGACTTGAGTGGTCCTAAAAGGACTAGAGGATTCTATGGAGAAAGGTATTTTATGATTCTCATTGATGACTTTACAAGAATGATGTGGATTGCACTTCTTAAAGAAAAATCTAAAGCATTTGATAGGTTTAAGATCATTAAGAATAAAGTTGAGAATGAATCTGGAATGAAGATTAAATGTTTGAGATCAGATAGAGGTGGAGAATTTACTTCTAAAGAATTTAACATCTTTTGTGAAGTAAATGGTATTAAGAGATAGTTTTCAGCCCCTAAGACACCTGAACAAAATGGCACTGCAGAGACAAGAAATAAATCAGTGACTGAAGCAACAAGAGCTATGTTATTTGAGAATGACTTAGCAAAGATATTCTAGATAGAAGCAGTGAACATAGTCGTGTATACAATGAATAGAGTACAAATCAAAGCAGACACAGACAAGACACCCTACGAACTATGGTTTGGACATGCACCATCAGTTAAGTATTTTAGAATTTTTGGAAGCAAATGTTATATTAAGAGAGATGATGACATTGGAAAGTTTGATCCTAGAAGTGATGAAGGTATATTTCTTGGATATTTATTGAAGAGAAAAGCTTATACATGTTACAATAAGATAACTAAGACTATTATTGAGAGCATGAATGTTAAAGTTGATGAAAAGTTTAGAATTCAGGAAAGAATGCTTGATTATGAATTAGATGAAGGAACTCACCCTAGACCTAACCCTAAGACTACTGAATTATTTTATGAAACTGACAGTGATTTTTTGAATGAAAGCCATAGTGAGGTCATTGAAGAACCAACACCTAAAGTAAGATTTGAGATAGTGACACCTAACAAGAATCTATCAAGGAATCATCCTGTTGAGCAGATTATTGGAAGCATAGACATAGGATTTTAGACTCGAAATAAGGTACAAGAATAGTTATGTTTGATTTCTCAAATTGAACCTAAATCTACTTGTGAAGCTTGTGAAGCTTGTGAAGATGAACATTGGATTAAAGCTATGAAAGAAGAACTAGATTAGATTGAAAAGAACAAGACGTGGGAATTGGTCCCTAGACCTAAAGATAAGAATGTTATAGGAACAAAATGGGTATTCAGAAACAAGATGAATGAACAAGGAGAAGTGGTAAGGAACAAAGCAAGATTGGTATGTAAAGGATACTCACAGCAAGAAGGAATTGACTATGAAGAAACTTTTGCACCAGTAGCAAGAATTGAAGTAGTAATAATGTTTTTGGCCTATGCCGCTTTTAAGAAATTCAAAGTGTATCAGATGGATGTGAAGTTAGCATTTCTGAATGGAGAATTGGAAGAAGAAGTTTACATTGAGCAGCCTGAAGGTTTTCCTTTAACTCAAGAAGGAGACATGGTATGTAAACTGAAGAAATCTTTATATGGACTGAAGAAAGCACCTAGAACTTGGTATGTGAGATTGGATAAGTATTTCTTGAAATTAGGATTTACAAAAGGCATAGCTGATAGCAACCTGTATACAAAAGAAATTTAAAATGGTTTGTTGGTTGTAGTAATTTTTGTTGATGATATTATCTTTGGAGGAGAAGATGAAGCCAGTGATAAATTTGCAGATGAAATGAAGACTAAATTTGAAATGAGTATGATTGGTGAAATGAAATACTTTTTAGGATTGTAGATAACACAGAACAGTGATGGTATCTTTGTAAGTCAAACAAAGTACTTGAATGATTTATTGAAGAGATTTGGAATGGAGAACTGTAAGCCAGTTGGAACACCTATGGTAACTAGACATAAGTTATCTAGCATAGATGAGACTCCTGCAGTGGAACAAAAGAAGTACAAATTTATGATTGGAGGATTGTAGTATTTGACTCATACAAGACCTGATATAGCACATTTAGTTGGAATTGTAGCAAGATTTCAAGCCGAAACTAGAGAATCACATTATGCAGTAGTAAAGAGGATACTGAGGTACTTAAGAGGCACACTTGAGTATGGAATGTGGTATGAAAAAACTAATGATTTTACCCTATGTGCATATATAGATGCCGATTGGGGTGGCAGTGTTGATGATAAAAAGAGCACCAATGGTGGAGCATTTTTCCTTGGAGGAAGATTGGTTTCTTGGCTAAGCAAGAAGAAAAATTGTATTTCACATAGCATAGCAGAAGTAGAGTATGTAGCAGTAGCAAACAATTATAACTAGATAATTTGGATGAAGCAAATGCTGAAGGATATTGGAGTAAAATTTATTGAACTTGTTGTTATACATTGTGATAACACCAGCACAGTTACTATGTCTAAGAACCCTGTGTTACATTCTAAGACAAATCATATAGAGATAAAGTATCATGTAGTGAGAGAGAAAGTAGCAGAGAAAGAAGTTAGACTTGAGTACATAAGCACAAAGGAGCAGATTGCAAACATATTTACAAAACCTTTACCTAAGGATACATTTGAGTATCTGAGAGGTATGCTTGGGGTTATGCCCCAACCTACTTTTGAGAAGTGATGTAGATTGTTGCATCCATCTAGTGGTATATGAGCCCTATTTTTCTTCTAGACTAGATGTTGGTACTTCCTTTATGGGGGAGTATGTGTATCTAAGTTGAGTCATGAGGACTCTAGTGAATGTATTTTCTAAATAGTGTCTTTTGACATTGAAGTTGTTATTGACATAATGATGATTTCTATCATTGATGTCAATGGGGGAGAAGTGTACATGAAAAACCCTTTGTACCATATGTTGGACAGAACTGAATAGGAAAATGAAGCAAGATTTGATTGATGAAGAAGACTTGAAGCATTTTCAGTGCAACAGTGTTGCAGTGATTGGATTTATGGAACTTGGATGTTTTTTCATCTATGTTTCCATCAATGCCAATGGGGGAGATTGTTAGGAATGAATGCTAAATATATCCTATGGGGGAGTATTAGCACCCATTTTGTAGCAGTTTTTGTTGCATTCATGACTGTGATTGTCATTGAAATCAACACAGTGATCTACTGAAGATTAGCAGATAAGAAGATAGTGTTTGAGTTAGCACACTTGGGATATTCAAGATGAAGCTATGTGCAACTGAGGACTTATTCTATGATGTGTTATTAGATCATGGTTAAGAGCGCAGACATTAATTCATTTATTCATGAAAGTTATGAGAAAATCAATGAAAGCAGTATTCAAGTAGTGTTCTTGAGTAGCGGTTTGTGGAAATCAGATGATATCTCCTAATCGGGATGGAATCTAGTTATGTGTAGTTAGAGAGAAATTGGAGACATGTTGATAGTGATGTGGTTGACAATGCAAGATCTGAGGTCACATGAGTGAAGAATTATATTGATTGGAAGCTGACAATTTTGTGTAATTTTGATGTAACATGTGGAAAGTTTTTAATGTGTATGCCGACTCATTTGTAATTACTTGAGTGTGGTATAAAGGAAGGAATATATTCCTTGTTTTAATATAGAATGTAATGAATGTAAGTGTGTTGTGAAAGCGAAATTGTTGAAAGAGGATATGCGAAGTACTGAGATTTGAAGAAGGAGTTGGTGTGGTTTGGCACAGTCAGAGAAGGAGTATTGAATTGTTGAGGTCAATAATCTTTTGGTATTATTCTATTGAGTAATACAAAGATTAGTTGGATAGTGATTTTGGTGATCTTACCTAAAGATGTTTGGGCAGTGGGTCCTTCTATCTTCCATAACTCCTAACAGAGTTAGAATCTTTTAACAGGGATTCAAAATCTCCTAACAGAGATTCATATGTACTGAATGTATGTCATAAGACTCCTAACAGATTCCATCCTTTCACAAGGAATATTCATATTAGTGCATCTTTTTTGGGCATCATTCCCACCGGGATTTACTCTTTGATTAAGAGGTTCCCTAGTCAACATATCTTGTGTCATTGTGTTATTGTGCATGTATATGTTTCTATGGTTGCTAATTACATTGCTTACATGGTTAAAATCTATTGAAGTTGATAAAAGTTATATTTATCTGATAACTGATTCACCCCCCCCCCCCCCTCTTAGTTATCTTGGTGGACTTTACTTTCTAACTCTACCATCTATTTGTATGGAATCATCTTCTCATCCTTTGTTTGATACACATCATTGACTTGGTGGATAACTAGTTGGGAGTCTCCATGAATGTGTAATTCTATCACTCTCCATTCTAGCACCAATTTTATTCCATTTAATAAAGCTTCATATTCTGCTATGTTATTGGTGCAAGGAAATTTGATTCTGAATGCTTTTGGAATGGAGTAACCTTGTGGAGTTACAAATAGGATGCCAACTCAGGATCCATTTTCCCTGTAGGACCCATCAAAGAATAACTACCATGCTTTGGAGGATCGATGCATGATAGAAGCATCAGGAAATTCCACCTACATTGGTTGGTCATCAAATATTGGAGCTTCAACTAGTTGATCTGCGATGACTTGTCCTTTGATGGATTTTATTTCAACATACTCAATGTCGAATTTTCTCAGTAGCATCACCCATTTTTCCAATCTACATGTGAGAGAAGCTTTTCTTAACAAGTACTTTAGTGGATCTATCTTAGCTACGAGCTATATGGTGTGAGCCAACATGTAATGTCTCATCTTTTGCGATGCAAATATGATAGCTATACATTCCTTCTCTATCATAGAGTAATTCTTTTCATAAGCCACTAAGGGCCTACTAATGTAATATATAGCTCTTTCTAATTTATTCTCATCATGTTGTGCCAGTAATGCCCCCAGTGATGTATCTATTGTAGAGACATACAATATTAATGGATTTCTTAGAATAGGAAGCATGAGAATTGGTGGATTTGCCAAGTATTTCTTGATATGATTGAAATTATTTTCACATTCCTCGCTCCATTTGTAGGTCACACCTTTATGCGATGTTTTAGTGAAAGGTTGTGATATATCAGCCAACTGAGAGATGAAGTGTATGATGGATTGTACCCTTCCTTGTAGAGTATGCATTTGATTGATATTCTTAGGAGGTTGCATCTCCATGATTTCTTTGACTTTTGTTGGATCCACTTCGATACCTTTCTTTGAAATAATGTATCCTAGGAGCTTTCCTGAATTGATACCAAAGGCACATTTCTTATGATTTATCCTAGGACTAAATTTTTCCATTCTGTCTAGTATGGTACCCAAGTCAAATAGATGTTTAGATCTTGTCATTGATTTAGCCAGTGTGTCATCTACATAGTCCTCCATATTTTTATGCATCATATCATGAAAGATAGATGTCATGGCTCTTTGATAAGTGGCACTAGCATTCTTAAGACCAAATGTCATTGTGTTCCAACAAAAATTACCCCATGCATAGGTGAAAGTTGTATTTTCTTGATCTTTTGGAGCTATCTTTATTTGGTTGTATCTAGAAAAGTCATCCATTAAAGAGTACATTTCAAATCCCACAGTCATATCCACTATCATATTGATGTTTGGTAGTGGAAAGTCATCCTTTGGAAATGCTTTGTTTACATCTCTGAAAATTGTGCATGCTCATATAGACTTATCTAGTTTTGACACTAGAACGATGTTTGATATTCATTCAGCATAGTCTATGACCCAGATGAACCCAGCTTTGAGTAATTTCTCTAGCTCAGCTTTGACAAGAAGTGCAACATGTGGATGCATTTTTTGCTACTTTTGTTTGATTGGTTTAACCCATGGAGCTATAGAAAGATGATGCATAATCAGATTAGGATCTAATCCCAGCATGTTTGAATATTTCCAAGCAAAGTTTATCTTTTTCTCCATTAAGAATTTGGTAAATTTGTGTTTCTCCTCTTCTGATAGGGATTGTGCAACATGAATCATCTGAGGTTCCTCTACTATGCCCAACTTGATAGACTAAGTTGGTTCTATCAAAACTAGTGATCTTTCCTATAAATGACTCAGAAGGACATCAAATATCTCATCCTTGGGTGCCTCGAAGAGGTTTTCACCCTTAGATACATCTTTTGTTTTTACTATTTTTTTCTTTGAGACTGCCACATAGTGGTTTTCACTCTCAGAGCTCTTTTTATTTATGTCCTTATTCTTTTGACTGAGATACTTGATATTTGACTCTCTCATGTTGACACTAGGTTCACTAATGGAAGTTGTCATAGGCTCAACCGCATTCAGGTAACATGCTAAAGCATAGTCTGTTCGGAAAGTATAGACATCTTGGCTTGGATCTATGGACATTTGGTCAATAAGTATAGGATGTTTGAAAGTAAGGGGAGGGAAGGATTGTCTGACGGTGGTTATGCACATAGTGTTGTCATCATTGGTTCTGATCTGACTCTTGAATTCACAATTGATATTACTACTCAAGATATTTAGTCTGTTAAGTGTCTCAACGTCATCGTTGGATCCTGCATTAGTATTAAAAGATTCAGTTTCACAAGGTATGTCACGTAGTTCTAGACTCATGTAGGTTCTAGGTGCGTATTGGTGTATAACATCAATATATTTATCTATTATGAGCTCCTCTTCTTATAGTTCTGGAATGACTCCCCATTCACAGACATTAGATTCCTCATCAAGATATCTGGGAAAGTCAAGAACATGTGTGAAATCAGGATGAATCCCCCGAGCAGGGTTTCCTTAAGAGTTTGAATGGAATTCATATTCATGAGAATCTATCTCAAAATCACTAGAGTGTCCTAAATGTTCAACTATGGTGAGAGATGTCTCTCCTTCTTCTGGACTAGTATGTTCTTTTGTAGTAGTAGGTTCTTCTATGTCTACCACATTGACTTATTCCTTAGGTTTTTTTTCATCATTAAGAAGGTCTAAGATGTGTTGAGGTATACGCTCATAAGTAAAAACATTTGTTGTATGTGAATCATCACTACCTGAATGATGTGTTTCTTCCTCTTTTTGAGTATCCATCCCTGGTTCTATATGTTCTATGACATTAGTAGAATTTCCACTGAGATGGAAATGTTTCTTTTGATATACTATGCATGTAGTATCTTTTTTTTTCCTCCCATAGTGTTTAATGGGTTTGATGATACCTTTGCCTCTTGTTCCTAGAGGTACTTTTCCAATATATCCCATTTTGGAAATTAGCTTGTGTCCTGGTCCATATGATTTTGAAGGAACCTTAAGTGATTTGGATTCTCATTTTTGAACTGCTTGTGACTGAGATTCATCTTTATATAGCCATGCTAGTACAACATCTTCCTCATCAAACTCTTGTTTGGACACCTATTCTGTGATGAAACTCCTATTGAAAATGACCTATGGTTGTTTGGTTGTAGGTGTCTCTGAAGGTAGCCCATAAGATTTAGGCAAGAGTGGGAGAAATGTAAGAGATAGAACTAGTTCTATTGTGTATTCTCTCATAACTATATCTTTGATTTTGTCTTCCTTAGCTATGTCTTCTATTTTGGATGTGGACGTTATATCACTCTATTTAGTAGAAGACTATTTGTTGTGTGGGACAAGCTTGTCGACACTTTCCTTTAAAGCATTGCAAGATGCTAACATGTCTATCGGTATTGTGACCTCTACTCCATCATAGGTAAACTTGACACATTGATGATATGTTGAGGGAATAGCTTGCATTTCGTGAATCCAGGGCCTTCCTAAAAGGATGTTATAGGCAAGCGGGAGGTCCAATACTTGAAAAGTGATATCTCTGATGATAGGTCTTATTCTGATAGGTAACACGATGACCCCTTTGGAAGATCTTTCTTGCTCATCATATGCTTTTATGGTTATTTTCTTTTTAGGATCAATAGCATCTTCTAACAATCCTAGTTGTGTAACCAATTTATATAAATAAATATTTAGACTAGCTCCTCCATCTATCAAAACATGCTTGATACGGTGGTTTTTAATTAGGACTTCAATATGCAATGGCTAGTTACGTGGGTGACTCAGTGAATTATCATCTTCCTCTAAAAAGGAAATGTATTGAGGAGAAGTCAAATGACCCACCATGGTCTGGAATCGATCAAGATCAAGATTTTCTAGAACATTGGAACTGATGAGAGCTTTGTTTAGGACAACTCGATGAGCAGGAGAAATTTGAAGCAACTCAAATATAGAGATCATTGCATTAGTGTGTTGGAGTTGTTGGATAATATTGTATCCTAGAGATATTGTTTTGGACTCTTTAGAATTGGAAGATTTAGACGCAGTCCTTTGTTTAGTCGTAGATGCAAGATTGAATGGTACTTTCAGGGCATTTGATGAACCCGAGTTTGGTCTTGGAAGCCTTACCTGAGCTTGAGATTGAGTGACTGCATTAGTCGATTGGTTCTCTTTGTCCTTTTTGACAATGGTGATGACATTGCAGTGCTGAGATGTGCTTGGATCTACCATGTTGATGACATCATTGTTACTGGAGTATGTGTAATTGACCTTAGCACCCACATTTGGTTTGGAAGATGATGATTCTCCCTGATTTTGTTTCAAAAAAGGTTTCATGAATGTCGTATGATCATTATTGGATTTATAGTTGTCAATCATAATTTCTCCACCGTCAATTTTTTCTTCAATAAGATGTTTTAGGTGCATGTAATTGTTAGTTTTATGACCCTTGTTTTGGTAAAAATCACATAAATCAGTCTCCTTCCACCACCTAGGTTTGACTTCTAGATCATATGGTTTTATCTTGGGTAATGTGATGATGTTATTTGCCAATAAAGTTCTCATGGAAGATTCCAAGGACTCACCCAAAGGAGTGAACTCATGTTTTGGTTTTGTAACCCATGGTTTGTATTCATTTGAATTTTTAGGAAGCTCAATTGTCTGCTTCTCAAAGGCTTTCATGGATTGATTGACAATCGTAAGGTTAAATGTTGGTGCTTTGGGTGGAGTACTGATGTGATCAACAGCACCATTCATGACAACATTTTTTGTTTTTGTTCCAGAATTTTACTTTATCTTTGTTGTTGGAATTGGAACCTGAATCACACTTGTTCTCTTTATGAAGAGACATATCTCCCTTGCGAACAAGTACGTCCTCTATTTTTATGGAAATATCCACTATTTTGTCAAATGAGGTATGAATTTGCATTTGAAGATGATAATTGATTTATGGAATCAAATTATTGATGAAGATTTCCAGTTTCTCATTTTTAGGAATTTATCGGGCATAAGACGAGAACTTCTTCCTCCAATGTTTGAGGAAAGTCAGGAAGGGTTCTCCTATTTTCTATTTCAAGTTGCAGATGTATATCATTGTAACTTGATGTTATATGTTGTAAGAGTATTGTTGATAAAATAACTTGATTAATTCCTCAAAAGTTTTGATCGTTGGAGGTATTTTAGAGAACTAGTTGATGGCTTCCCCTCCCAAAGATTGTGGGAAGAGACGCATTAAGTATGTTGGTTCATGCATAAACTCCACAGATAGAGTGCAAAATTCTTTGACGTGATCTTGAGGATATGAATTTCTATCATATTTTTCATACTTTGGTAGTTCCACCCCTTTCAAGAATGGTGGCATATACATGCTTCAATCAAATGGAAATGGACATAGGGCATCCATAGAGAATTCTTTGGGTTCTTTATCTTTTTCCATTTTGTTAAGTTTGACTTTCATAGCATGCATCTGTTTCATCATGGTTATGATAGGGGTCTCTTCCTCTTGTGTTATGATATCTTCAACATTGAAATTGCGAGGAAGTTTGGCCCCTTGTTGGGACAATTTGAGGAAGTATGTCTCTTTATCCTCTCGTAGGAAATGCTTCATGAGTTTCTTAAAGAGATCATCATCTTAGTATTGTACAATTTCAAAAGGTGTGGGCTCTTGAGCACTACCCTCATCAGAGTCAAGGTCTTGTGAACTATGGCTAGCTGCCCTTTGAGACATAGCAGTGTGGTTATTGAGATCTTGTGTTGATTCAAGAGGATTTGTGTGACCTCCTTTCAAGTGCATATTGTCTAGTTTATCTTCTTCATAAAGATCAGGATCATAAGGTTGATGAAAAGACTGAACAATGAGAGAAGATGAGGGTGATATCTTTGGATCTTCTCTTGGTTTTCTATGTGAAGAGGCTCTAGTTTCCACCATTAACCTTTAAGTGAATCTTGGAGAAATATAAGACAATTGAATGATAATTTGATTTAGGAATAATCAAGTGACGCAACCTTGTCAAGATTGGATTGGATTGTTCATGAAAAGGTAGATTGGACGTAAGTGAAGGATATTGTTCCTGAGATGTATGGGTAGATGCCCAAAGGATGGTGGATACAAATTCATGACACTTAGCCTCTAATAGATCAAGGTTATTTTGACAAGGTTTTTGACACAGGATGAGATGTGTTCCAAATTAATCAACAGGATGAAAAATCAAGCAAATTAGATCATTTTGGGAAAATGAGATGGATCACTGTTTCTCTTCTCTATTCCTAACACAGTAAATTTTTTGATAGAATCTTGACCAAAGTTTAAGGTTGATTGGATTTTTGTCAAAATTAGGGTTTTTCTAACAATTTGTGCAAACTGTCGTATGGCAGTATCCAGGCTCGTACTGTTAGATTAGGTGAAAGACTAATCTCCCAAAAACACATGCATGCATAACCCTGTCACATGGAAGAAGCAAAGAATAGAAAGCAAGAAAATCATGGAGGCCAAAAAGCCAGAGACATCATATGCACATTCAAAAGAACAATCTATTATGAATAATGCATTGAGTTGCAGAAAAATACAAAGAGGGAATCCTTATAAAAGGATACCGAAACCCTAAAGGAGAAAACCCTAAAGAATAATAATATGCCTAAGTCTAACTTAAGTGTAGAGAATAATAGACTAATAATTAAATTAATTAATTATTAGCTATAATATGACTACTCTAACACCCCCCCTTAAGTGTAACTTAGGGAGAAGCTAAACAAACTAAGGACTAAAAGATGCATGAAAAAAAAAATGCATGAAAGAGCAATGGGTCCCGGCAACAAGGCCTGATCAGGTACCCAAGTACAAGAAATAAACTAGATGAAGGAAACAAAGCCTCCAATCTAGGGAATCTCCCAAAGAAAGGAACAAGAAAAAGCATGAAGCATCTCCGAAGCATGAAACTGCAAACACTATCAGAAGAAACTGCTGGAACCCCCACTGAAATAGTGCATGACCAGGTAGAGAAGACAAAGTCTGAAGAGCTGATCAATCAAAGAGGTGGCCTCCAAAAGCAGGAATGAATGAGTGTCTATATAGTAGATGATCCATCTCACCGAAATGCATAGGTACCTAGCCACTGCATCTGCCCAGTACATAGGAACAAAAACTATATACGTAGATCACTCAATCGAACCAAGGAAGCAATAGAACCAATAGGTGAACCCCCCCCCCCCCCCCCATAATTCTGAATAGGGAGAGGGGTGATAGGAAAACTCAAATGCAATGCCAGAAACATCTGCAAGAAGAAGAATTAGGAACACCAACAGTGCAACAGAAGTACAAGCACATGATAAAGGGCGGTGTCATAGACACACAACATGGGCTAATGTCATGGAAGGTACACTCACTTGACAAAGGTGGATGAGCACAAAAGGAAAAAACATCATAACCCCCCATGGCACTTTATAACTGAGTGCAAGTACAAACAAACACAAGGTGTACAAGATCCCAGATATGCAAAAGTAGGCACTTTATCTCAGTGCTTTTACAGAAACAAAAATGCTACAAAAGAGAAGCATACAAAGCTAAGAAGTCAGAAAGAAGAGTGAACCAAAAGAACAAAAGAAGAGATCCCAGGACCTGTAGAAACCAAGTAATCCACCAGAGTGTGAAAGTGAAAAACTTAGAGGAGAAAAAACCTGAAGAAAAATCTAGAAAAAAGACCCTTACAACTGAAAAACTCACTGAACCAGCTTTCCAACGATATCTTGTGAGCCCAAAAAAGAGTCTGGATGAGCAAGATATGGCTCCCAAAAGGCAAAAAAAAATATCTAACTTTGACAGTAAAAAAATGCCATCAAAATGGAAAAAATAGGAAGCCACACTAGCAAATTTAGATCTGTCTCAGAATTACCTTTCCGACGATATCTCGTTTGCCCAATGACGATCCCAGATGCCCGAGTTATGCAAGAAAAACCAACACCCTGTCATAACTCATCATTAAAATAATGCAACAAGGCCAAAAAAAAAATTGTCGGTTTGGGTAACCGCTGGCAGTTACCCCGGCGGTGACTGCAGCAATAACTGCGAGTCGTATGCGGTTACCCTGGTGGTGACCGCGGCTTAACCGCGGGCCGTCGGTGGTAACCCTGGCAGTCTGCGGGCGGAGCCGCTCGCGGTGGTGCCCAGGTGGCTGCGCGGTGGCACCCGGGTGGCAAGAAAAAATAAATTATTTTTTTTGTAAATCATCATACTGTGCCTCGAGATGTGTGCCAAGGCCATACAGCTTGGTATTGAAAAAAATTTTGCCTCAGATGGCAAAGTTGTCCAAAATGGACAAATTTTATATGGATTCTGGGGTTTTTGGGCCTTCTGGATGCAATGGCAGCATCCGTTTTTCCTCAAAATACCCCAAAAAAAAATTTCTTTAATGTCTTGCAGAGAGTACCAGAACTAAAATTTTTCTAAAACCCTCCTGCATCTGAATCACTTCAACAAAACACGAACATCGAGCAGCAAGATGGCTCTGATACCATGTTAGATTAGGTGAAAGACTAATCTCCCAAAAACACCTACATGCATAACCCTGTCACATGGAAGAAGCAAAGAATAGAAAGCAAGAAAATCATGGAGGCCAAAAAGCCAGAGACATCATATGCACATTCAAAAGAACAATCTATTATGAATAATGCATTGAGTTGCAGAAAAATACAAAGAGGGAATCCTTATAAAAGGATACCGAAACCCTAAAGGAGAAAACCCTAAAGAATAATAATATGCCTAAGTCTAACTTAAGTGTAGAGAATAATAGACTAATAATTAAATTAATTAATTATTAGCTATAATATGACTACTCTAACACGTACGACACGGAATAGGGCTTGGCACGACACTCTAGGATCTCATACAACAATTGATACTAGGAATTGATTTTTGCTTCAGATTTTTGACAACTTTGTATGACACTCTGTAGCTTCCCGTACGACACTTTGGGGGTTCTGGTATGACACTTGGTAAAACTGAGTAGGACAATAATTTACACTTGAAAAGGATTTTGCTTCAATTTTTCAAGATTTTTGGTATTTTTGGTCTTAGTTTGCTTTCTAGTTTTTAGAATCTGTGTGTTTTGGATTGGCTAAGGATGTTTATCATAGAAATAGACTCACAATCATAGAAAACACATAGGAACTAACTCAATGAGTCAAACACACCTATCTTAACCTAACTAGAAGAAGAGATGTATTACTTTCTCATTGACTTAGGAACACACTCAATGACTCCTCAGAACATGGCAGTCCAACAATACGCAATGGATATTGGAGCCCATATTAGCCGAGTTAAAATGTCAAGGAGGGCTCGATATGATGAGTTTCTTGTGGTGAATACTATTCACCTCGCACAAGCACTACAAATCCTTCTAAGGTAGATCGGTGGAAAACTAGCTTAGGATTTTTTTTTTATCTATAACAGTAAAATTTTATTAATCAAAAGCATGAATACAAATATTTCAAATATTACATCGAATCCAGTCCATGGATATACAATGAGAAATAAGACCAAGAGAGAATATAGACTAAATACATAAGCCTCTTCCACCAAAGCAAGCACACCAGGGTGCAAACAAAATACTGAAAATAGAAGAGACACCTGTGTGCAGGGGAGCTGAACACCAAAAACAAACAAAACCCTTTACTGCAACCACCATTCAGCTCCATAATGAGGGGACCCATATCAAACTAGGGCATATCCATTAAAAAAACCCACAAAAACACTACCGAACTCACCATCATCATAGAGGAAAAAAAACATCACCAAACCAGAGCGGACAAAAATACAACTAGCTTAGGCTTTTAATCAAGGCATCCATTCACAATTGTCTCTCATAGTCCTGCAAGAAGGATTGAGTCTGTTAACCCTATGAATACTCAAACCTATGGAGTCTCGCAAGCAAGATTGAAGTAGCTCCACTCTACACAAGATTCAAGCATGTTCATGGAATAAATCCAAGGAACAAGCGCAATTATGTCTTCCGAGGCTTTAACCTCAAGGAAGCATCAAATTTTATAGTGGGGTGGAAGAGTCAGCTTAAGACTTGTCTCCACTTGGGTCATTCTCAGGAGATTTTTACCTTGACCGACAAGCCCTCTAAAGGTTTAAATTAAATGTGAGGTTGGGGACCACAGGATCTGGGTTTTTGATTCTTTGGAAAGAGAAGATCATAATCCCCTAACCTTGTCCTTTTCCCTATCCAAGACACACCAAGTATAATTAATCCATAGTCAGTACACACATTGCCAAGGGGGAGATACCTTCTGGGTTTTTGATTCTCTAAAAAGAGAAGAGCATAATCCCCTCAATATCTACCACATGTAATATGACACACATAACTAATTATCTATGTACCTATGAAAAAGAGATTAACCAAACACAATATTTTCTTGATGAAGATTTTGGCAACCTGCAAAACCACAAGTCAAAATTTTTTGATGATCAAGCTTTCTTTGGCCAGCGATTTCTAAAAGGGTTTCCTGCAAACAAGGGCTTAGAAGACAAGACAAGAATAGGCCAAAAAGATAGGTTTCAATGCTCAGATCTCCATATCACGTCTTGTAAAAAGTGTTAGTTTGTCTAAAAATGATCACACGCCAAAAAACAATAGGGGTCAGGATTAGCAATCAATCAAATTTCAGACCAAAAACCTTAAAAATTGATTGCAAAAACTCATATGACAATTGAGTTACTGGTGTGAAATGTTTTACGATAATATACCTCAATCCATATGACAATTTAGCCCTGATACGATAATGCATACGAACTAGTATGACACTTCAGGAATGTCATCTATTATACGATAGATATGTAAGGAAACTCAGGTGTGAAAATAGCTTCCTACACTAATCTCTAAAGGAAAGTATTGTGCAAATTCTTTTTAAATCCTTACAATTTCAGATTCGTTAACTACTTTAACAAAGATATTGCAGCCATATACCATGCATACAGAAAATAGATAGAGAAGATTAAAACACATAAACACAAAGATATGCCGGTGGGGAAAAACCTTTCGGTAAAACAACCCCACCCCTCCAAAACCTGCACAATGTATTATCTTCAACACAAAGACTACAACACACTTGCAATGCAAGTTCTTTTAGGAAATGAGAGACTAGTAAAACTTATATATCTCTCATAGAAGCAGCATCATATATATAGACTCCTCAGGACCCAACAAATACCCAAAAAAGGAGTTTGGCATCCAACCACCAAGACCCGTGCACAAAGCCACATGTACACAGCTGTTACATGCAATCCCAAGAATAGGCATCCATCCCTAGAATAGACTATGACAGCTTGTCATAGAATCCGCCAAAAATAATGGTCACAAGAGAAGTGTAAGAGAATCTATCATACCAACCTATTTTTGGCATATTCTCTTACACACACCAACCACTTCTTCTTGGGTGCCCAAATAGGCCCAAGTCATAAGATGCTCTTACACCTGTCATAGCACATTCCTTAAATAGTTCTTACGCATCATAGGAATCCATCATGACCATTTCAGTCATGATCTCCTTACGCACAAGATGCTGACACATCAAGTGGAGTGACACATCAACATGCCAACTAGACATGTACACTCACACTTAATTTCATTATTTGCAAAAAATACATTTACAAAATAAATAATAAGAATAGGAATTATCCAAGGTTGAGACACCTTATTCCTAACAAGATAGTGGCTTCCCAAATGACAATCTATAAACTGTCGTATGAGATTGTATGTAAAATTTTCAAAATCTAAGAACTTGATGAAAAATGATCAAAAATTTGATGAAATATGAAATGGAAACCTGATATCGGGCCCCATGATGGGCATCAGATATTTGTGTGTGAAAATTGTACCTATTTAGAAGACACAACACATCAATAAAACATTATAGATCAATGATAAGAAAATAAGCAATGAACGAATATATCATCAATCAGGCAATTTACTGCCTTCTAGAAGACGTGAGTATGGTATTCTCATATTTGACCGAGATCAGTGACAATGCAACGCCTAAATGAAGGATTTGAATGTAAAAAATGATCGAAACTAATGCAAGATTAATCTATGTTTTTGTGATTTTCAATGCAATAACAATAACGACTATGAAATTGATCTAAAAACTTGATATCAATGAAAAATGAAGCTAAGATATGAATGCAAAAACTAGAAAATAATGATAGTAATTGATCTCAAAATGGATGCACAATCTCTCAAGAACTCGACAGTATAGTGTTGTTGTTCTCAAAATTGCACATACTAATTGTGAAGGATTGAGGGCTGTTTATATAGAAATCCAGGTTTGAGAACTCATGGAAAAACAAAAAATCACTCCTTGATTAACTCGAATTGATTAGCAAGTAATCAGGGAATTAGAAATAGTCATCTAGTAAAAATCATGCAAATTAGCTTTTTAACTCATAATTGGAAGTTGAGATCACTCCAATCTGCTTTTTAACTCACAATCACATGTTGAGTTTAGAAAGTTAACAAAATGAGTCTAAGAGTTGATTTTGAGTTTAACTGATCTTCTAATTTTTGCATAGATAATTGTGAGTTTATTTAATTTCCATGTGTTTTATTCTCAACTTAACTGGTTTTATTTAAAAATAATTGATTTATGGGTTAATCAATTATTTAATCAAACTTTATCCAAAATTATATTAATAAATTTGACAATTCAATTTTAATCAATTAAATGAATATTCAATCAATTATTTTTTATTTTTTGATTTATTGTCAAATAAATAATATTAATTAAGATTAGTTTAATTAAATCTAATTATATTAATTAAGTGGCTAAATTAAGTTTAATTAATTAAATATTTATCATATTCAATCAATTGCACTTAGGATAAATAAAATAATATCATTTATCGCCAAATAATATTTAATTAGAGATAATTAGGATAGATTAGGAATATTTAGGAATATTCCCTGATGTAGATTTGTGATAGGATCTATTAGGGTTTCAATTACTTGATGTGGGGATGTGCCTTAGGTTAAGTATTTAGGGTCGATTTTGATCGATTTGTTGATGTAGGAGGTTAATGGTACTGAAGCCCATTTTTGGGGTATTACATATGGATGCTTGGTTGAATTAGAGTATTGATAGGATTATAGAACATGCCAAAGTGAGAGAACTAAGCTTGATTTTATACCTCTCTAATCCATTTCAGGGCTCAAAACTTGAAGAGGGTTGATTGAGATTAGAATATACTACTAAAAACTCAAGAGCTTTCTTCAATTTAAATTTGGGCCACTTTTTAGTGGAATGGGGTTTCTCCCAAGGTACGAGGCGACTAATTTTGCCTCATGCCTTATGGGATGCCCTGTTCCACGCAAAAGGCTTGAAAATTAAATCAGGAGGCAATTAGGAAATAAGGATCCCAAAAATGCACATGAAATGAGGTTTGGAATCAAGATAAATACAAAAGGCCACCCAATTTTTAAATAGGGCCTATTTATGCAAGAGGAGGGAAACAATTGAAATAATAAATGAGACACATCCATAATTAAGAGGTGTAGACGTCCAAAATTGTCCTATTTTTTAAAATTTATTTTAATTAATATTCCCCTTAGCATTATAGTTAATTTTAATTAATTAATTATATTTGCTTTATTCAACTATCTATTTAATTAAAAAGGTGTGTTTCTTAAAGTATTTAAACTTAATTTAAATACCCTCTTCTCTAATTTCTTAAATCTAATTTAATACAAATCCCCATATCAATCCCCCTTTAAATAAATTTGTATTTATCCAATTCCTACATGTTCTAATATTCCTCTAAAATTTGATTAAATTAAATCTAATTTAATTTAATCTTAGCCACAACCTAGAAACCTAGCCTACACCCATCACCTCACTTGGTAAACATACTCCTATTGATAATCACCCCCTATCACTTAAAAAGTAATCCTAACCTCATTAGTGCTAATGATTTTCTTACGCGTGTGAGCAACAACTCTTCCCAAGGAAGCCATAAAACTTACTTAAATTCTCCAACTCCCTTCTTACAATTTTATCTCTCATTCCTTTCTCCAATGTTTCTCACACATGTGTGAGCAACCTTGGGCCCTTCAAACCTTAAATTCCCATCTTGTCTCAAGATGACCTTTTGCATGGTCATACCCTTTAGCCTATGTGGCTCCTATGTGGATTCCACATAGATTCCACCTCATCCAAGCCCTCAACCTTTCCCCTAAAATCTATAAATAGAGCCTTGCCAAGAGCAAACCCATCCATTGGTTTTTTTCATTGTTACCATGCTAGCATTTCATAAGTATTTTCATGTTTTTGTTATCTTAGTTTCATTTGTGAATAGAGAATTTATTTTCTAGGATAATAAAAATGAATCTTAGTTTGTTTAATCTTACATAACATTATAGTTTCATTTGCATACTCTCATCTCCATTGTTGGAAGCTTCAGACTAGTTCTTCAATTCTTCCATCATCCATTAGCTTGCATTTGTAGTTTCATCTACCATCAAGAAAACACTTGGGGATTAATATTATTGTATTTTTAGAGAGAGCACACCCACATCTCTTTAAAAGAGAAAATAAAACAAGCCTTTATGGGTGCACTTGTTTTTGGCTCTATCGGAGGTTGTGATGGGAAATTTGCATTGTTGTAATCTTTTTCATGTTTTAGATTGTTAGAATGATTATCCACTAACATTTTCATGTTTGAGCTTGTTCCACATAGGTAGGTTTTCATCATACACATTGTCGCATGCCCAGTGGGACTCATGCCTCTAAAACATCTTCAAAAATATTGAAAATCTATGATTCACACGTCCAATCTATGCATTGACATCTCCACTCTGTCATCACCAGCTACACAAATTGACTTTTGTAAGGTTGAACCGTCGTCTTCACTCTGTTAGCAAAAAAATGAATTTTAAATGTTTCAAATGGCTTTTGTGGTATTTTGACACTTTAAAATTTGATTTTTTAACAGTAGGATAGTATTATGAAACAAAATGCTACGAACAATTTCAATTTTTATTACCATATTTAGCTGACATTTTCTATTTTCATATCATTTTCTTTGCAGATCAGTTGTCTTCTTTTCTCCTTGAAGTGTGTGCAAGTATTATGACATGTGTTAGTCTGGTTTTCTATCTTTTTCTATTGACCATCATCTGCGTAGATCATCATCTCTATTTTTTCAAAGAAAACTTGTGATTTTCATTGAATGTATTACTTATCTATTTATCTTTTGCAACATTTCAAGTTGAAGGACTTTTTAAAACTACTAACATTGTTTGTATGTAAGTTTCCCATTGAAGACTTAGGTTAAAATGGAATAAACTTGTGATGATCTTCGAAAAATTAATGGGTCTTTGTAGGACATTTGGATGAAGACTTGAACAATAAACTACTAATGCTTGTCTTGCAGGTTGTCAAGGAGATACAAAAAAACTTCATGTATTTGATTAGGTTTTTTTTCTTAGGCATATAATTAAAGCATTTACTTGTAGTGATTCATTGAGTAGTAAGGAAGTATGATCTTGTCTCTTGAAGGAAATAAAAAATCCAGACCTGCTTTATTTGTCACTTAGCAAGGAATCCTAGGTAAATGAATGTGTGTTTGGAGTGTTTGGGAGAAGCAAATTTCATAGGATATTATGCTCTTGCCTCCCAAAGACAACCACAAATCTTGACCCTTGGTTTTTATCCATTTTCATTTTATTTTACCTTGTAGAGGGCATTTCAAAGTGGAAAAATGTGCGCACCCTACAAGAATGACCCAAGTGGGAACAAAGATAAATCCAAGCTCTTCCAACCCACTATAAACAAACACCTTCTTGAGATTAAAATCTCTAAGGGAAAAGGTATCTTATTCCTAGTCTCCTCTAGGGTTTATAGGACCTAAATAGAAATTATTCTACCAAGAGGCCTTGTATTGGCATTCATAAGATGCTTTTGAATAGATGCACTTACAAGACACCCTAGATAATTGGTCACCTCATTCACCTATGAAAGTTTCATATTATATGTGCAAGGAGGAGGAATAATCTCTTCTAAAGATACTCACCATAAGTATCCCCTTGAGTGATTTAAAGAGGATAATACAACATTGGAGGTCTCATTGCATAGTCTCCTTTGATTGTATTGTGAATAGCTCTTGCAAAAGGAAAAAATAGGGGCACCCTCAAGGGGGTGACATGGTTGTGTGAGTTGAAGGGATATCAAGTTGTGGGCAAAGGTTTTGATCACTCAATTGATTCCTTAGGGTACGAACTTCTCATAATATTTTTTTTGTTACAAACCACATAAAAATATGAGGTGACTTGAAAAGGTCATTTCAGAACATACACAAATGAAGTTTCAAAGTTGCATAAAAAATTCCCCACAATCATAATTGCTTGTCTCCTATAAGGTTGCTCTGTCCCTTACAAGATTGTTTTTAGACATGTGTTATCAAGAAACTGCTTGTTATTCCCAAGGTTTGAATCAAGGTATACTTAATGTAGTTAGTGCCTTTGATGAATATTGAAAATTAGTTCTTTCTAATGAAAAAATTGACCTAGTATCAGTCTTGAACAAGTCCAAATCAATGAAAAACTAGTCAAAATTCTACACCATTATCTCTGATCTGGAATTGACATCTCCATGGATCATCATCTGCATCTGAGAATCATCATCTTCACCTCAAAATAGTGAGCTTCAATATTGCACCAAAATTCACCTTGATAGTCATCTTGTTGTCCCCAAAACCATTTTGAAAAATTAGTAAGTTTGAGTGACCAAAACCCAATTTCTCTAGGTTATGTAAGAATTAGGAAAACATAAGAAAGTCAAACTCTGGTTACCACTTACCTATAGAGAAAAAAAAGTAGCGGACCAATCTATCAGACAACAAAAAATTCTTATGAGAGAAATCCAAAAGGGTTCCAAACAACTTTAACAACATGAGGAAATGATTTACAACAAAAAAGTCACAAACTACTTGAGTGAATACCAGATGAACCACGCCTTTGTTAACTTTGATACAAACTAGAATCCATCAAACTATAACATCATGGGATTTTCCTTCACACTCTTCTACCCCATAACTTGAATTTCCATCTTTCCTCCACTTGCATTTTAGGATCACCCTTACTCATTTCATGTCATCCAATCCAAATCCAAGAAAATCAAACCCAATCCAAACATCCCCCACTTGGTGTCACATCCTAGAGATGTTACACATGAATCACCTAGACATGCAAAAATGGTTAGTTATATCATAGGCTAAAATTTAAATACCATCCTTGCTAATTTTTCATGAGAGGGCATTCTCATGCCACCAGGGATTCTATAATTTAGTCCTACATGCCCATCAGTCATCCAAAGTGGAATATTTGATATATTTATGGAATACATTTTTGAACCATGTATAAGGTCCACCCAAGTTGGCTCATCTATCTCACATTTAATCCAACTAGTAGCCACCCAACCCATAGTACATATTGTGCAACAACAAACCCCTTTTTCTATCATGGGAGCAATACCACAATCCTCACAACCTCCCATCTAGCCTAATCCCATGCAAACACCACCTCTACCTCTTGTATTTCAAGGACTTCTCTACCTCCCACATCATAAGAACCACCTCTACCTCTCATATCTCAAGTCTTAACTCAAGCACAATCTCCATCCCCAACATAGCAAGGTTCAACTCAAGCACCAATGCCACTTGTTATCCAACAAATCTCTACACAAGTCTCTCTCACACCTCTCATCCTCACAAAAAAACCCAAAAAACCACACCACACAATAGGGATACCCCCTATAGGACCCATAAACCAACCACTCATGCCACAGGTCCCTGTAGTCACGACCACATTTCCATGTGTTGCTACATCATAGCCCGATGCAAAGTCAAACTCCTTTTGGGGTCTTAATCAAGAACAAATGCATGTCCTAGTAATGTAGATGCAATCACACATCTACAACCCCATCATAGCACAACTAGCCATGTATTTTTTAGTACAAACCACTCAACCTTAACAATTAGCTACTAAAACTCTTGTATTCACAAACTATTTGTCCATGCCTTCATATGTCATTTATCAAATCTTACCTCCACCACATAAACCTGGTGCATCCTCATTCACAAACTACATTTCCCCACCTCCTAGCAATGTAAATATGCAAAACATATACCCATCTTATGGTGATAGTAGCACACTCCCAACCTACATAGATTAAACATATAGCCAGCCTACTTACCATCCCACACAACAACTAACCCCTCTCTACCAATAATTATTGCAACTCCGGCATACCTACCCCGCTCAGCAAAACTCACCACCACCTTTGCCTTAATATCATGCTCAACCACCACCTCAACATCCATTACATCTTGTGTTTGCAATAGAATAATCTCCCTATCAAACCCTCCAAAACCCTCCTCAAAATCCCCCATATTCCCCAAAACCCTATCTAGCACCAAAATCAAACATGTTGGGGGCACCCACTCCACCACTTGTCAACCCAAAATAGGAGGAAATGAAGAATTCCCTAAAGGAAATCCATGTAGGGACTCAAAGAAACACCTTCAAGTTTGAGGATTTTTGTCCTTATCCATTTGATAGTTCCATCACAACAATTCCCTTGTCCAAGCACTTTAAAACTCCTAAATTTGACAAATATAGGTGGAAGGGAGATCCAATCATTCATGTAAAGGAATTTTACATAGCTCATCAAGAGGTTTCCTATAGTGAAAATTTTCTTATGTGCCCCTTTCCCAAGAGCTTAGGGGGAACCACTCTTGAGTGGTTCTATAAGATACCCTATGTATTAGTCTCAACCTTTGCAGAGTTATTCAAAACATTCATGGCACAGTATGCATATAACATTAAGAGTGAACTATCTCTCTTAGATCTTTACAACTCCAAATAGAAGGGAGGTGAAAGCCTAGTTGAATACCTCAAAATGTGGAAAAGCCTCACCAAGGTACTATCATATTAGCCTCCCAAGAAGCACTTGATGAATATATTCATTAACAACTTGCATCCCAAGTTATCCCACTACATCTGCATGAATTGTATTCAGACCTGCGAAGACATTTGGGGAAAGGGAATGGACATCAAGAAGGGCCTCTTAGATGATGGTACCATCAAACACTATAAAGAAATTCACCACAAGAAGCTTAAAAATGATCATTCATGCTATTGGAAAAATAATAAAAATGTAATAACTGATGGGGCCATAAACACCAAACATGTCCAAGTTGTCGTAGTTGGACCAAGACCACCACAACCTCATGTTTTTCAACCAATGGCTAATCAAACAAATGCTATATTAGTCACACAAGGAAAACCTAAACCACACATCTTGAGTACTCAAAATTGTACATTCACTCCTCTTGGTGAACCCTTGGGTGTAATCTTTGATAGAATGTCCAAGGCCAACCTAATTGTGTACCCACAAACTCAACTCTTTGATGAAAATCAACCCAAACCTGCTTGGTACAAAGAGAATGACTACTATGGCTATTATTATGTTAAGGGACACACAACTATGAAATGGATGAAGCTCAAACATTACACTCATGACCTCATTGATCACAAGGAAATCACGGTTGACCCTCCAACGCAAAACTCACCTAATGCAATCCTACACATATACTAAAATGTGTTTCCTCAACACAACATTGGCAAAGGTCCTACTAATCCCAGTCCACCTCAAAACCAAGGGAAAGGAAAACAAGGTGAGCATGGTGATGGAAAATATTACACCACAACCTATATCAACCATGAAAAATTTGTCAGTTGCATCACCCAAGTTGAGCCCTATATTAATGTAATCCATGTCAACGGCACAAATAGTCAGTGCACAGTCACTATACATCGAGGAAGAATATATGTTGTTAGTGCCACTTCTGCCTCCTCCTCCAATTCACAATATAACCTCTTGGAGCACCTTTGGAATACACCTACATAAATATCTATCTTGGATCTCCTTCGTACATCACCTATCCATTAGGAGATGCTCAATAAAGCCTCACAAAAATCATGTGTCCCCAATGACATTGTCCAACACAATTCTAGGCTCTTGTTGGCCACCTATTAGTATCTTGCAACCTATTCTTCAAACCTTTTGACATGCCATTTTTTGAACCAGATTATGACCTCTCGCTTTGTATTGTTTTCATGGTTAATGACTTTGTCATAAAATTGGTCATGATAGATAATGATTCACCCCTGAATCTACGTACATTGAATTTCATAAATCAAGTGGGTACACTAAGGAAGATATAACGCATGACATCATAACTATCAAAGCATATGATAATATGGAACATACCTTCGAGGGTACTATCTCACTTCCCATCAAGATGGCCCTCAAAAAATATAGGACACAATATGTCATTTTGTTGATCTTGACCTCCCATACAACATCCTTGTTGGTCTCATGGATCCATTCCATGCAAGTTATTCCCTCCACCTTCCACCAATGCATCAATTTTCCATACAATGACATTGAGATCACCATCCATGTTGATCCCCAACCCTTCACATATTTTCATGCATTGGAGGCCTCTTTCCCACACTTAACTCATTTCCCAGGAATTGACATTTTCACCTTTATTGATAGTTCCTCTAGTAGATCTCACGTTGATCCAAAAACTATTCTCTCATCCACACTCTCTATCATCAAGAACAACAATAGGGGATATGGAGAATATAGCCTATCAGATGCATTTTTAGTTGGATCCTTACCTCTTAATCCACACACCTAAGGGTGCCCATCCCATCAAGTCCCACTAGAGAAAAATGAACCGCAACCAAAGCATATTGGCTCCTCTACATTTGTATCCAAAGGAATTGTGAACAACCAAAAGATGGAACCAGAGATTAACAGATGGTTGTACCAAGTTGATCAAACCCATGATGACAAGCTCCTTTATTATTTTAAGGAGAAATATCCAAAATCTCATAGACTAGATAAAGAGAAATGGAACTATCAAGGTAGTGGTTTAGGCCACAAAGAGAGTGGTATGAAGGCCCCACTTGAATCCTCACTATGACCAAGAAACCAAGGTCTTGGATTTGGCCTAGACATGACTGGGGGCACTAATGAAACTATTCATGCCTATTGTAATACCCTAGGAAAAATTATTGAGGTTGAAGACATCCCTAAAGAGGAAGTTAAGAGATCATATGATGATATCTTAAAATATGAAACCTTCCTTGGAAAATGTGTCCTCCAACTTTCCATAAACCTTATAGACCTTCCACTCATCCGCCCTAAACTCATAGATTGGGATCAACCAAGTGTCACATATATTGATGAGTTCCAAAGTGAGGATGCGCTCCTAAGATTCATGGGAGAAACCACATGATAGCAAGATCAAGAGAGTTATTTGGAACATGTCTACAAATTGGACCCAAAGGCATATTTTGGGGAAGAGGACATCTTTAGTCTCAAAAATGAAAATAAAAAGAAAAAAGAAAAACCTAGGTCTCTTAGTGAAAACCCCTATGGAGAAATTTATAACTCTTAAAAAGTAAAAACAAATGGTGTATCCCTTGGTGAAAATGTCTATGAGGTTCCATAGGATAAACACTCTCCTCTTCCTCTCATTCATGATTATAGGTTGAAATAGTCATCTATTTTATTTAAAGAAACAAAGCCTATCAATCTAGGAATAGAAGAATGTCTGAGAATCACCTACATCGCAACATCAATGTCAGAAGTTGAAGAAGCAACCTTTACAACACTTCTCCAGAAAGATACTATCAAATTTTCATGGTCTTACTCTCATATGCATGGGTTGGACCCCAACCTAGTAGTTCACCATCTTGTAGTGGACCCAAACATCAAACCAATTAAGAAATTTTTTTGAAAGATGCACCCCAAAGTGGCCTTATTAGTCAAAGTAGAGCTAGAAAATCTCCTACAATATAAGACCATCCACACCATTGACTACTCAAAATATATTTCCAACATGGTTCTAATCTCCAAACCAACCAAAGAAATCATGATATACAGACTTATGGGACCTCAAAAAGGCATGCTCTAAGGACAACTTCCCTTTTCCTAACATTGATATTATAGTAGATCTCATAGTCGAACATGAGATTTTTTTACTTGTGTATAGTTTCTCTGGCTGTAATTAGATATGCATCATAGAAGAAGATCATCATAAGACAAAATTCACAAACCCATGGGGTAACTTCTACAACATGATATCTTTTGGTTTGAATAATGCAGGATCCACATATCAAAGAGTCATGACTGTCATATTCCACAACATGATTCATAAGATTCTTGAGGACTATGTGTAAAATATCCTATCTAAATAAAAAACAAGGCTAGATCACCTCAATTTCCTCAAATGTGTATTTGATCGACTCCATTATTATGGTTTAAAGATCAATTCAAATAAATGTGTCTTTGGGGTCTTATCTGAAAGCTCTTGGAATTCATAGTATCATGAAGATGCATAAAGATCAACCCCAAGAAGATAAAATCTATAATAAAGATGTCTCCCTCAAGGAATCTCAAGCAATTATGTAGCCTACAAGGGAAGCTATAGCCTATTTGTAGGTTCATCTCATAGCTTGTTGATAAATGCCTATCGTTCACCAATTTATTGTACAAAGACACCAATTTCAAATGGGATCCCTTATGTCAAAGGATTTTTGAAAAGATCAAGGAATATCTAGCGAACCCACCTATTCTTGTACCACCTACTCCTATAAGGAATTTTATCTTGTACATATTAGCTAATACCACAACACTGAGGGAACTTCTTACTCAACTTGATGATAATGGAAAGGGGAGATCCATATACTAAATTATTCACATTCTTGTCAAATATGAGCTAAATTATTCACCAATAGAAAAAGCATGTCTAGCAGTGGTTTTCGCCACTCAAAATCTCTAACACTACATGCTCAGTCCCTTAGTGAAGCTCATCTCCAAGGTAGATTCTCTCAAATATATACTCTCTTGCACCACTCTTACAGGTTGTATGGCTAAGTGGGTCCTTCTCCTCAATAAATTTGATATCTTGTATGTGGAAAAAAAGGTAATCAAGGGATAGGTCTTTATAGATCAGTTGGTCGAGGCACCACTAGTAGATGCATACCTACTAGTCATGGAATTTTTAAATGAACATCTAAGTATGATTGAAGACAACCTGCCTAGAAGTTATATTTTGATGGATCATACATAGCTCATGGGTTAGGGGAAGGGATCCTTTTCGTCACTCCTCAGGTGAATACATACCTAAATCATTCAAGTTATGTTTTCCCTACACCAATAACATTGTGAAATATGAAGAACGCATCTTAGGTCTGAATACATCAACCCAATGGAACATTACTAAGTTACATGTATTTGGTGATTCCCAATTCATCATCAAGAAAGTCCTAGAAAATTTCTAGATAAATGGTGACAAGATACTATCATACAAGGAACTGGTCAGCAAAATGAAGCAATATTTTCAAGTTATATAGTTCACATAGGTACCTAGGCTACAAAACAAAGCAGTGGATGCAATGGCTACCATCGGTTCACTTCTTGAAATACCACGACACAATACAATATGAATTCTTGGTTGAGAAGCTCCATGCACTTGCTTATGTGAACGTCAATTCTAAAATGGTGTGCATCTTGATTTGTCCCCATGGTAGCATGAAATCCATGCTTATCTAAAAAATGGTATCATATCCCCCCACCTCAAAAATTCCCAACACCAAAACCTTATTCAGAGAACTTCCCGCTACACTATTGTACCCAATACCTTATATCATTGAGGTTATCACAAACTCCTCTCTAAATGTTTAGAATCAAATGAGGCCACCCTGGAATTACAAGAGGTCCACACTAGAATTTTTGGTGCCCACATGATGGCATGGTCTTAGCCAAGTAACTTCTCAGAGAAGGATACTACCAGCCTATAAAGGAGCATGATGCATGTGAATTTTTAAATAAATTCCTACCATGTCAACAACATGCAAACCTCATTCATACTCCATCATAGGATTTGCATCCTATTGCACTTCCATGGCCCTTCTCATTTTGGGGCTTCAATATCGTTGGTAAGATAACCCCCTATCCTTAGATAAACACAGGTACATCACCACTTCTACTGAGTACTCTGCAAAATGGGTAGAATTAATTCCACTCATCCTCACAAAAGTTGTCTAAATATCCAAGTTCTTCCTCTACCACATCATCTGCCATTTTGGTATCCCTTCTACCATTTTCACATATCATGGCATACCATTTGAAAACCAACACATGAAGGATTTTTGTGACCAAATCTATATACACCATCACTTTTCCAGTCCATACTTTCCTCAAGGAAATGACAAAGATGAGGTAACCAATAAAACCATTCTGAAGATCCTCAAAAAGATTGTCAATGATTCTGGTCATGACTAGCACCTCCAAATCAACCCTATCCTTTGGGCCTATCTCACCTAATTCTATATTCCCACAGTAACCATCTCATACACCCTTGTATATGGTGTAGAATTTATGTTACCAATTGAGGTTGAGATGTCATCAATGCACGTTTCACTTAAGAACCTAGTCACAGATGAAGAATATCATGTAGAACACCTCACACAATTGGATTTTCTTGATGATAAGAGGCATCAAGCATATGATCACCTAGTTGTATACTAGAACATGCTTAAGAGAAGCTATAACAAGAAAATGTGCCCACCACAATTCTAGGTGGGGGATTTAGTCCTCCAAAAGAACCAAAAAGTACAAGTAGATAGAGAAAAGAAAGGAAAATTTGAGGTTACTTGGCAAGACCCCTAAATGATCTCATCAATATCATTCATCTCAAAAACTGATATGCCTGAGTTATGAGGTGTACCCCACTTATCTAAGAAAAAAATATACAAAAAGTCATGAAAAAAATTATTATCCTAGCGAAAACCTGGCAAACATGCGCCTTGATAATGACAACAAAAAATACAAATATACAAAAAATAAAAATAAAATAAAATAAATAAAAATAGTAAAGAGAAATAAGCGTCCAATGGTGAAAACTTGGTAAACACGCTCCTTGGATAAGTATGGGTGGTGAAAACCTAGAAACAGATGTCACACATAAAGGATTGCACCATTATCTATCAAACTCTCGCGCCACCCCCCACATCCACTCACTCACATCAGACTCATCCACAGTTTCCATCAAAATCTTACATCATAGACCCATATTCTCTAGGTGTTACATTATCACACATACACATTCATATTACTATCCCAATTCTTGAGCTTTGTACATCCCAAATTGTATATATCTTCTTTTTAGTTGCATATATTGGTCCCTCTTCTTATGTAAATTAATCCATAGGCTTGTACATATTGATCATTCATTTGTATATATGTCCCCTTGGTGTATGATAGTGGAAATTAGACACTCACTTCAATCACACATTCCCATGTCCATGAGAGAATCCTGCATCATCCCATTTCACTCCACACAAACTCACAAAACTTTGATCACAATCAAATTCCACCATCTCAATCAAGATACACATCATTAGTGCTATTCCTACATCATCCTATATTGTTCTCATATCCCCTCACCATCACAATACGTCATAATCCCATCACACTAAGCTTAGCTACATTACACTGAGCTTCTCATAGACATAGTGACCACAAGAGTTTTAACAAATTATTATCAAGATTGAGTTTCTAAGCTGTTGTTCCTTTCACACCTATTGCCAATGAATAACCATTTGACAAATAAACAATCTTGTCCTATGAGGATGTATCCTTCTTGTGTCGGCTTATCAAATCCTCCAATCACCCAATCTCATTCATGGCAAGAACTATGGAGTGAATGAATGCTTGGTCATGAGGCCTTTTTGTTGATTTTATCTTTGTGTTTCTATGAGACCTACTCATGATTTCCTTGATCTTACATATCTTGGTATATTTTGAATGATGTAATGGGAATACGTGTCATTTGAGATATGATATATTTGTTGGTAATTTAGTGCATGTTGTTGATTATGTAGATATGGTTATGCATGCCTCACTAGGGGCATAGTTTTGTGCACTTCCACCAAGTCTGTAAAAAAGGCTTGGGTGTACTAGGCCTCCCTATGGGTATCATTGCATTAGTACCATCAATGATTATTTGATCTACATCTATGTTCCTAAATTCACCTCTTTTGTCTGAGAGTTTAGTCCATTCAAAGGAACTGTGTCATATGTGTTTTGTAACACATAGTGCATACCTCCTTTTGCAAAATCAAACTAGGGTGTGCTCTCTGACATTGACATAATATAATCCCTAAATTTGTTAGTTAGAATACATCTGTTAGATTCATGTTGTACTGTGCATTTTGATTTTGGTAAGGCTTCTATTTATTCAGTATCCCCCATCCTAGCTAGCTAATTGTCCCCTCCCCTCTGCCTTTTTCAATAAAATTACCCATAATTCAGTTTTTTGCACTATTTTCTTGAGGGGGCACAACCTCTCACCATCATTGCTTTGGCACAACTCCTAGACACCTAGTTTCATCTAGGGAAAAAAAATTTCTTTGATGTGATGCTACTTGTGACGCCGCAGCAAAGAGGGGCAAAATGTATACATCCAAAATTGTCCTTATTAATTAAATTTATTTTAATTAATATTCCCCTTAGCATTATAGTTACTTTTTATTAATTAATTATATTTACTTTATTCAACTATCAATTTAATTAAACTTATTTAATTAAAAATGTTCATTGCTTAAATTATTTAAACTAAAACTAAATACCCCCTTCTTTAATGTATTAAATCTACTTTAATACAAATCCCCACATAAATCCCCATTTAAATAAATTTTTATTTATTTAAATCCTACATGTTCTAATATTCCTCTAAAATTTGATTAAATTAAACATAATTCAATTTAATCCTAACCCCAACCTAGAAACCTAGCCTACACCCATCACCTCACTTGTTAATCCTGCTCCTATTGTTAATGACTCCCTAATCTCACTTAAAAAGTGATTCCTAACCTCATTAGTGCTAATGAGTTGCTCACACATGTGTGAGCAAATCTTCCCAAAGAAACCATTGAACTTCCTTAAATTCTTCAACTCCCTTCTTACAAATTTGTTTCCCACTCCTTTCTCTAATGTTGCTCACATATGTGTGAGAAACCTTGGGCCCTTCAAACCTTAAATACCCATCTTGTCTCAAGTTGACCTTTTGCATGGCCATCCCCTTTAGCCTTTGTGGCTCTTATGTGGATGCCACATAGATGCCACCTCATCCAATCCCTCAACCTTCCCCCTAAAATATATAAATAGAGCCCTTGCCAAGAGCAAACCCATCCATTATTTTTTGCATTGTTATCATGCTAGCATTTCTCTAGGATTTCATAAGTATTTTCATGTTTTTACTATCTTAGTTTCATTTGTGAAACTAGAATTTACATGCTAGGATAATGAAAATGAATCTTAGTTTGATTAATCTTGAATAAAATTGTAGTTTCATTTGCATACTCTCATCTCCATTGTTGGAAGATTGGGACTAGTTCCTCATACTAGTTCTTGAGTTCTTCCATCATCCATTAGCTTGCATTTGTAGTTTCATCCACCATCAAGAAAAAAAATCACTTGGGGATTAATATTATTGAGTTTTTAGAGAGAGCACACCCACATCTCCATAAAAGATCAAATCAAACAAGCCTTTACAGGTGCACTTGTTTTTGGCTCTATCAGAGGTTGTGATGGGAACTTTGTGTTGTTGTAAGATTTTTCATATTTTAGATTGTTAGAATGATACACCAAAGATCATACACAGGAGATCATTATAGAAATTTGATAGCATGTAAGCCTTGGACACAAAAATAGGGTCTAGCAATGGAATGCAATTATACCACTTATAATTTAGTTGCGTTGTCTTTACCCTATATTTTTCATGTATCAAGGTGGTGCTGGTAATAAATTGTTATGGAGCTTACCAACTTAATAGATGAATGGGTTCTCCAAGGTCAACCCCTTTAGTAGATGAATTAAAAGTGGTGAGTGACATCAATGATAATATATATAGACATGCATGTGGCATATAATGATGATATAAATTTGATTCCTTTAATGTCCTTAAACTTGGAAATAAATATTTTAGTAATTCTTCAATTCCATTATGCTACATTTAAACACACAATGAGTGTATTTACATGCTATTAGATATCAATATAACTCATAAATAATATTATATTAACACATAAAAATTCATATTATAAACTTAGAATTTGAATGTAAATATCTTATTCTTGGACCTCTTTGATAGATTTTTTGTTAGCTTATTCCAACTCTCGATAGGCTAATTCATGGTGGTTAGGAACTCCTTTTATGGAGATCTTGGTTTCAATTTTCTTGGCTTCTGACAACTATGTGGGTGTCTGATTGGTCTTCTAATTATCATGACACCCTTTGTAGTGTTTTTGGCATCCTATACAATTCTTGGAGAATATTGCTATTTTTAATAAGTACTCATTTTGGCACCCAACTACATTCTTCAACTTTAGTTATAGCTCGACATGATCAATTTTCAAATTTGGTCTGATTTCCACAAGTTTATTTGGATTATTTTAATTATTACACTAAATTTATAACATACCATTATAATGTTCACTTTAGTGTTTTAATTTTACAAATTGATGTTATGTTCCTCAAGTTAGACACCTAGGGAAAGGGAAATTGAACCTTAAGTTGTCTTTAAATTGTTATTGAGGATTTTTCAATGGAATTAAATTAATTTGAAATTTGAAACTTCTCATTTTTCCTCTAAGTCTATATAAAGGGATTTGGCTCACATTTTCATTCATTCATGTAAAGTGTAAAATGGTGATCAATGGTAGAAAACCACTTTACACACATACATTATAATACTAAAATTTGATCCTTAGGCCCAATATGATTCATACAACCCAAAAGGATGAAGGCATAAAAATTCAAGATATAGCTAAAGGGGATTTAGGGCATTCCTTATGTGAGTAGAAATGTATGATGTGAAAAAAGAGATCAATGTTATAACTAAAATGCTTACTAGTAAGATATAATAGTAGATCTAATCTAAGATACCAAAGTAAATGTAAGATATAGGGGTAGAAATATATGCGCCTAAAGATGAGAGGAGGAACTTCGAGGCTAATTTTCTATCCATCAGAGTCCCGGAATGACCTGATTTTTGAACTTGGCAATCTAAAACCTGCAAATCTGAAATAGGTAAGTCTTTATTCTATCTTGGGAACATATTGAACCTGGTTTGACCTGTACCTGGTATAGGTCAAGGTCAACCTATACTTGATATGATCAAACTTAAAAATAGAAAAGTGGATCTAGGTAGATCTTTTGATTGTCTTTTCGACACTATAACTAGATTTTGCACTTCTGAATGTCAGGGTATAGGTCACGTTCAACCTGTACTTGATATTGTCAGGTTTCAGAACAAAAAAGTGGATCTGGGAAGAACTTCCAAATGGGTTTTTGGATATGTACCTAAATTTGCACTCTGAATCCTATGACTTCACACAAGAGAGAAGGGGAAATTGTTAAGGGAAGGGTCTTGCCTTGGTCAAGCCCCTATGTAGGATTTAACCTTGAAATGAAATTGAAAGTTCATGAGGAAATGTAATCTAGATCTGAAATAGAAATTACCTTATACCTCAATGATGCAATGTCTCTTTGGAGACAATCATAAGTGTTGATAAAATAGCTTGGACTCCACAAAAATCCAATGGGAAATCATGAAACCAAAACCTTTAATGATGAATGTTGTAGTTTTCCACAATGTTGAATTGAAGAAGAAAGAGAAGAAGTAGACTTTAAATGCTTGAATGGACCTCTTGTACTTGAATACTTTATTACGCTTGCATGAAGATGTTTCTTAATCATGAATTGTAGTTATGTAATGGATGTCAAAATGAGAGGGATAGGCCTCCTTTTATAGTGATCTTAGATTCCAAATTTGCAAAGGTCGATAGTGCCAAGCAAGAAAATGAAATTACTTTTCATCAAGCTTGGGAACCAATCAAAATTTAAACCATAGAGTATGGGTTGAGGTCAACTTATACCTAGTATAGGTCAAGGGTGACCTACACCTAATATAGTTTGAGGTTGACCTATGCTTGGTATAGTTCAAGGTCAACCTATACCTGGTATAGCTCGAGGTCAAGATATACTTGAAAGGGTAAATTTTGAGGTAAAACTTCTGGGACATGAGAAGTATTAAGATTTTTGGGTAAAAATGGAAAGATAAGTGAGAATATCAAGCATAAATGCATTCAAATTTTAAAATTACAAAAATGGCTCCTAAGAGAGAAATGAATTTTATAATTGGAGGGATAAATGGGAAATCATGCATAGAAATTAGAGCCATTTATCAAGTTTTGAACAATTAATATTGATTTAAAGAATGCAAAAGGGCTAGAAGGACGTGAAATCAATGTGAGAACCCATAAATGCTAAAATGGGGCTGAAAATGAGCACCTAATAAGGTTTCTTACTTTATAAGATGATACATTTATGCCCCACTTTAGTAGGAGTATGAGTCCACATCATGCTCATGGTAAAGTAGAAGAAAGAGAGAAATATGGAGATCATGGGCAAATTGCAAGGAGATAAGAAATCACTAAGCTTAAGGACATAAGCACCCAAACTAAGGTTCTTAACTCGTACATCCATGTACAAGGATATATAAAATAACAACCAATGTCTAGTGCTTACTAAGATTCCAAGTCAACTAGTTGAAGAGACCTCACCAGAGAAAATGTCTTAGCCACTAATATCATACTCAGAAAGCTATTGCAAGAGCATAAGTGGTCACCTAAAAAGAGAAAGAGCATACATCAAAGATAAGAAGAAACTCCATGATCTAATCAAATAGAAAAGTGTGTTATGTTATGGAACTATGGAGGATAGATCAAGACAATCATGGATGACACAAGCTAGGCAATTTTATGTTGCGCTAGGTGATCCATGAGAGAGAGAGAGAGAGAGAGAGAGAGAGAGAGGAAGGAGAGTTGATGGTCTAGAAAATTATGTTATGCTAATCAACTCTACCTTGAAAGTTTTGTGGCTACTGGAGGCTTTGAAAAATGTGTTTGCACCTACTAGAGGCTTTGTGTGTGTGTGTATGTATTGTGCACATCATGAATGGATGTCAGTATCCATTATATCCATGAGGATTGGTTTGTGTTGTATGTACACCTCATGGATGAATAAAAATTCATCATATCCATGAGGATTGGTTTGTATATGTGTTCCCCATGGATGGATATTAGTATAAGTTATATCCATAAAGATTGATTTATATGCCATGTAAAAAGGTGCAAGGGAGGTTGTATGTATGCCCCCCTTAAGATGGAAAAATAAGTACTATGTTGGCATCTTAAGGAAATGATGAACAAAGATAAAACACTTTTAAAACCAAGACAATATCCACAAGCAACACCCAGTCCAAACCAAAGAGGTCATAGCTCCTATGAGGTCATGGAAGGAATGAATGCAAAGAGATACCATGCAATAAATATAAAGGAGATCCTTGCAAAGGATGACACACTATTTAGTCTCCAAAGTAAGGGATTTATCTTACATAGAAACCTTGTAGTGAAAAATGAAAATGATTATGATCAAGGACACATACCATTAATGGAAACCAATATTTCTATGTAAGATTTGATGTCACATGATATATATATAGCACTTAGCCAAGGGAAAAGTGAATCCTTGAAGAAGATAAGAGATATTGATAGAATACCCTTGCTCCCCAAGTGTGGAGACAAGGATAAAGGGGATCTATTATGCTACTCACAAAGTGTAATACACCATGCATGACAATGAGCCCCCAAGGAATAGGCTAACAATGTTACATATTGTGAAATAGCATAATAGGGACTTAGATGTTATTTAGAAAAATCAGTATTGAAAAGTAACTCACCATGAGATGATATACAAATAATAGGATTATCAATGAGTTTTTTTTATTTTGTAATGTAAAGCTTGATATTCATTATTAGAGTGATCATGATATTGGCGACACATTTAAAAAGGAAGATTCATAAGTTTTTTACTATGTTTATTTTTATGTTTAGGCCTAGTACTCACCTTAGCACGAAGAAGTTTAGGAAAAAAAATTTATTGATTAAAAGGAAGAGAAAAGTTAGATGATGAAGCAGAGGATGTGGAAAAATAATGAGTCAAAACCAAATTATATAATAGGTTTCTCACTATTCTCAATACTTTGTTGTGCACATCTTGAACCATGTTTAGGATTTTGATTCACAGTGTTGTTAACAATAACCATTTTTGGCTACTTATAGGGATTAAATCCTAGTCCATAAGAATTTTCATGTCCTTAGTTTCCTAAAGGAACTTGAATTCCTTTTTCATGTTTAGCACAACCATTACCATTCAATCCATGTTTTGAAAAAACCCAGGGCCATAACATGAATCCATATTAGAAAGAGTTAATGGAGCCTCATTAGTCACTATGTCATCACAATTAGATCTAATAGTTTCTAAAGATTTGGTAGGAATGGAAGCAATGAAAAAATTGTTACTAATTTTAGTAGAAATAGGAGTTGTGTTATAGGTTCTTTATTAGTTTTAATTTTAGATTTCATAATTTTCAAAGGTCTAGAACTATGTACTCTCTAATATAAGTTGGTGTGAAATCTAAGGATCTCCAATCATCATCTGAAAGAGCACTAGAATAAGAAGGATCTTCCATAGGTTTCAGATCAGGTTTTTATTTTTCTTCGATAGACATAGGCGTATGATTGATTCAACATTCAAAAAAATATTTGATCTATCATCTACCTTAAGAGTGTACATCATATTGTTATAGATAAACTTGAATTTTCAATGAAGAGTTGAAGGAACAACATGTATATCATAAAACCAAGGTCTACCCAAAAGAAGGTTTTAATTAAGGGGTCCAGACAACAAATGAATATGAGTGTCCAAAATAATTGGACAAACCTTAATAGGTAATTTGATGATACTCATTATTTTCTTATAAATATTGTCAAAGCCACAAATAGGAATATTATCTAGTTTAATAGTTGACATATCAGCATTGATTTCTTTCAACATGTCCATACTACAAACATTCAATCCAAACCCATTATCAATTAAGGTCCTTAGAATAATATTTACATTGATAAGGACAACTACCATAAGGGAATCGTATTGATTTTGAACTTCTTTTGAAGGTAAATCATCTTGAGTAAAGACAATTTGAGCAAGGATAGGTTTAGTATGCATACATTCCAAGAAGGAATTAATATTGTCTTGGTTAGGAGGTGGATTTGGAAGAGTAGTTAAATATTTTTTGCAAGGCTTCATGATATGTAGGAGAGGTTTTAAGAAGTTCCCATAAGGAAATTTTAGCAGGGGTAGCATGTAATTGCTTGACCAAATCACACTTCTTTCCAAGATTGGGAGATAATTATGGTGCTTTAGGAAGAACATGTTGAGAAGGTGGTAAAGAAGTAGGAACAATCAGATTAGTAGGTCGAGGATTGTTTCTTGTATGGTAGGTATGATCCACTGCATTGTAATCCTTAAAAAACTCCAAAAGACTTCTAGATTTTCCTTTGACAGTTATAATAGGCTTGTTCGGAGTTTGAAAAGAACTTTGAGGATTGTATCTGTTAACCATAATCATAGGTGAAGATTTTTTAGGATAACCCTTAACAATGATGATAGATTTTTTAGGAGCTTGGGGATATCCTTTGATAGTTATCACAGGCTTGTTGACTACCACAGGATGAGCATGAATATTGACAACATTAACTTGATCACACTCTTGAGCTTTTATAGGTTCATCACTAGAAGGGAGAGAATTAAGGAAATTTATATTATCCTCTTTTTAAAATATGTCCTTAGAATATGGATTAGGGACTTACTTTAATGCTTCTTCTCTAGAATAAATGTCAAATGAAGGTAAGGTGATAATATGAAAAGTGTTTATAATGTCCTCTTCTTGCTCTAAAATATCCTCAGAAGGGGGTATGTTTTAGGAGAAGGGTCATGGTTATATATTAATGTGTCATTTCTAAAGGGGGTAGGAGAAATTTCAACCAATATATCATCTTCTTGTATAAAGGTTTCTTCATGAGGGAGGGAGTAATCAATATCCCTATCCAAGGGTTCATGCCAAATGGGAGAATCATCAAGGAAAGGAATTTAAATAAGGCACACTTTAGGAGATGAATAATTATGACTCAAAATGGCTTCATGAGGGAGAGAGTAATCAATATACCTATCCAAGGGTTCATCCCAAATAGGAGAATCATCAAGGATAGGAACATCCCTATGAATAAAGCACACTATAGGAGAGGCATAATCATGACTCATTATTGATTGATCCCTAAAGGTAAGAGGATGGGAAAGGAAATGGGACAAATTATTCATCTCTTATATCAAAATTTATTTATGAAAGAGATACATTCTAGTGTGTGGATCAACATCATCTTCCAAGATCTCACCCTTTGGAGGGATATTCTTTGAAGAAATGTTGATGGACTCTTCTTGTGCTAAAATGTTTTCACATTTGGGCTGGGTTTTGGAAGGAATCATAGTGTGTTTATGAATGAAATTAAGAACTAAACTATCATCATATGCATGGAAGGAAACATTTTTAATTTTTTGAAAGAAACTTGAAAATGAACTAGAAAACGATGATAACAACTCCATGTAAAATGCATAAAATGAAAAGTTTTTTTTTTTTTTTTTTTTAGTGTGTGTGTGTGTGTTTGAAATGAAAGAATGTAATGCATAAAAATAAGGTCTAAATGCAAAGAGGATCTAACTATATGTATACAATATACTCAAGGAGATCTAGATAGACAAGGAAATCTAACACCAAAATTATAATAGAAAGGTTATGAGTTGGGTTCATCAAAATGTAAAGTGTAAAATGGTGATGAATGGTAGAAAACTAATTTACACACAAACATTAGAATACTAAAATCTAATCCTTAGTACAAATCCAATTTGTAAAACCTAAAAGGATGAAGGGGTACAAATGCAAGATCTAGCTAAAGGGGATTTAGGGTATTCCTTATGTGAGTAGAAATGTATGATGTGAAAAAAGAGATCAATGTTATAACTAAAATGATTACTAGTAAGATATAATAGCAAATCTAATCTAAGATACCAAATTTGATGCAAGATATAGGGGTAGGAATATGTACAACTAAATATGAGAGGAGAAACTTGGAGGCTGATTTTCTATCTGTCAGAGTCCTGGAATGACCTAATTTCCAAACTTGGTAATCTAAAACCCATAAATCTGAAATGGTTAACTCTCTATTCTATCCTAGGAACAAGTCAAACCTAGTTCAACCTATACCTGGTATAGATCAAGGTTAATCTATACCTAATGTGATTGAACTCAGAAATAGAAAAGTGGATCTGGGTAGGTCTTTCGATTGTCTTTCTGGCTCTATAACTAGATTATGCACTTTTGAATGTCAGGGTATAGTTTGAGTTTGACCTGTACCTAATATTGTTGGGTTCTGAAATAGAAAATTAGATCTAGGAAGAATTTCCAAATGGATTCTTGGATTTGTACCTAAATTTTCACTTTGAATCCTACACTAGAAAATAAGAGAGAAGGGGAAATTTTTGGGGGAATGGACTTGCCTTGGTCAAGCCCCTATGTAGGATTTAACTTTTAAATGAAATTGAAAGTGCATGAGGAAATGTAATCTAGATTTAAAAGATAAATTACCTTATACCTCAATGATGAATGTTGTTTTGGAGATGATCACAAGTGTTGATGCAATAGCTCAGACTCCACAAAAATCCAATGGGAAATCATGAAACCAAACCCTTGAATGAAGAATGTTGTAGTTTTCCACAATGTTGAATTTAAGAAGAAAGAGAAGTAGACTTGAAATGCTTGAATGGACCTCTTCTACTTGAATACTTGATTGTGCTTGCATGAAGATGTCTCTTAATCATGAATTGTAGTTATGTAATGGATGTCAAAATGAGAGGGATAGGCCTCCTTTTATAGTGATTTTGAAGTCCAAATTCACAAAGGCCGACAATGCTAAGAAGGAAAATGAAAGTACTTTGCATCGAGCCTGGGAACCAATAAAAATTCAAACCCTGGGGTATAGGTCAAGGTCGACCTATATCTAGTATAGGTCAAGGTTGATCTATATCTAGTATATTTTAAGGTTGACCTATACTTGGAAGGGTAAATTCTAAGGTAAAACTTCTAGGACGCGATAATTATTAAGAGTCTCAAGGAAAATAGAAAGGTAAGTGGGAATATCAAGCATAAATGCATTCAAATATTGAAATTACAAAAATGGAGCCTAAGAGGGAAATTAATTTTATGATTGGAGGGATAAATGGGAAATTTTGCATAGAAATTAGAGCTATTTTTTGAGTTTTAAACAAAAAATATTGATTTGGAGGATGCAAAAGGGCTAGAAGGATGTAAAATCAATATGGGAACCCATAAATGCTAAAATGAGGCTAAAAGTGAGCACCTAATAAGGGTGCTTCCTTTTTAAGATGATACAATTTAATGTTGTTTATACTTATTGAGATGTTTTTGGAGTAAACATTGAGTTCTTCCAAAATTTGATTGAGGGTAACAACCCTCATCAATATTTACTAGTTTTGATGGTGAAGATCAATCCTAGATTGTTTCATGTTTTCATATAGGAAATACATTGATTTTTATAAAGTTTTATAATATGGGGTTTCACAAAAATGAAGGTTTTTCATGTAATTGATTATGACTTTTTAGTGAATGTTAACATCGATTTTTGGACATTTTGTTGTTGCTTCCAAGTGATTTGCACATGATGATGGGTCAATAATTTGTCTTTGTTTTATGATACTTTTATGCTCTATTTCAAACATTTCTAAAACACTTGTTATGCCTTTTCAGTATTTGAACTTATGAACATGCTATAAGTATAGTCAAACCAACAAAACCCATGGGTAGATAATAGTTGATATACTTTGCCAACTATTATACATATATTACAGTATTTCATATAGTTTTTTGAATGTGTATTATAATATTTAGATTAGTTGAATGGTTAAATACTTGAAGATATGTATATGCTACTAACTTGCTAGGGTAAGAGGAACAACTGAAGAGTGGATCAACGAGCATTGATGAAGAGCGAGGAAGACTCAGTCACAATGGTGGAAAGTCATTATGGTATCATGGGACATGCCTGATAAATTAAAGGAAGAACTATTCCAAGAAATATAGGAACATGCTTACGCTATATCTTCTCTATGATAAATGCTCTGTTAAAGCGGTTATGCAGCCTTTATGTTATTCTATCATGGATTGTTGTACTTTCCTTCCTTTATGACATGAATTAGTTAGAAATTATCTTGTGTGTTCAAATAAGCATCAATCCTCTATATAAAGGGAGATGATTGTTAGATAGAAAGTTAGTCAGATGGTTGTATTATTGATATAATCTGAAGCAAAGTTACTTTTCCAGTTTTGTGTGTTGTCTCATGATAATGTAATCAGTTTTATGGAAATACAATGAAGAAGTGATTTTGAGTTCTATTTTGTGTTGGTAGCTAGCAGAAGCTGACCAAGGGAGCCCACTTGGGAGGTGGATTAGATTAGATTAGATTAATTTGTTTGAGCATTTACAAGAGTTCAAGTAGAGTTCATTGTTCTTTCCTATAGCACTATACATTGTGTATGTTCCTGCAACACTTGCAGCGATAATCATTGTGAATGATTTGGGTTGACATAATAGATTAGGATTGAAGTTATAGTTGTCAGCACCATTTTCATTAGTAGATGTGTGTGTTTACTTTCCTGCAGCAATAGTGTAAGTTTCTTTCATGTATTTTCCTTCTTGCAGCTTAAGAAAAATGACTCCATGAGAGACTTAGTGCACAAGCCATGTTGTCCCATTTCAAGTATACATCCCTGGGTTGACAATTTAAATGCACTTAATGATAGGGAAAATGATACTTTGTTTGAATATACTATTCCTAAGAGAAGTCATGGCATGATTATTATTATCTATTATGGGGTTGTTCATTTTTTGTGTTTTTTTAGGGATGGTGTGTCAATATAAGAACCTTACTGAGTCATTTTAGATAGTTTCATGTTTTCTAGATAGTAGTTTGTAGTTTTGAACTTGCTTCACAAGTTTGTCAAATTACTTGCATGCATCGAAGGGGAAGAAGACAAGATGTCTATGGCAGATTCCTTCTAAGAGAACCCAGTAATATGAACGTAGAATTTGAAGAAGTTGAATTACCTTGTTGATGCAAGTCCTAAATTTCCTTCAACATCCTCATCTATAGAAGACCCCTTTGATCCATTTGATCTTCAACCTTTTGCTGAAATTTTGGCCAATTTTCTTGATAATTCCACTGCAAGTATACCTGTTCCTAATAATCCTCTGGCTATTATCACTTCCCAACCATAACTTCACTCCCAAGTACCTACAGTGATGGAAAAACCTACCTTTTTGTTCCCTCTTTCTAGTCTTATAAACAATGTCAATCTCAAGAACATACCCACTACTACACTTTCAAATTTTTATGGTCTAATCACTGAAGACCCTGACACATTTCTATTTGAGTTTGACATTCTTTGTCAAAGCTTTGATTATAACATTGATAGTCACAAACTCAAGTTTTTTCCAACAATATTAAAGGAGTTGGCTTTAAGATGGTTCATGGGATTAAGGGCTAATGCAGCAACCACTTGGAATGAGATACAGACTTTATTTCTGCAAAAATATAAAGAGTATTGTAAAGGGGGCAATTTAAGGGGGGGTGAAATTTTTTGTATGTCACAAAAGGAAGATGAAACTCTGGAAGATTATATTTCATGCTTCATATATAATCTGTAGAAGAATCCTCAGCATGCGTTGTAGAAGGATTCACAAAAACTCATTTTCTTGAGGGGAGTAAATGATAATTGTCTTGAAGTACTGGATCTTATGGCTAGAGGAGACATTTATCAATATTCCTAGGATGATCTGAAGAAAATATATCTTAACTATTCAAGATCAGCAGTGAAGAAAGGCAGAGGGTTTTGACCCACACTTGCAAAATGGAATGGCTCTAGTGTCTCTAAAATGGAGATTTCTAATCTGATGTTGGATTTCAAACAAGATATTATCAATGATGTTGCTACACATTTGGACATAATACAAGCCAAGAAGAAGCACAAAGATGTTAAGGCAAAGTTGGTTGAATGTTGTCCTCACTGTCAGCAGTAAAAGAAGGACTGTTGGTGCAAGCTAGTGGTGAATTTGGAGACCCAACACCTTCCTACTGAGTTCAGGAAAATAGAAGGAGAGGACAAACAAGTATTCTTTATTTCTCAACATCGGCCATGGGCCCTGAGACAAGGTATGCCCCAAGATCCCTTGTAATCTTTTAATCCTTATAATAACTAATGACAGAACCAAAATTTTCAATACCCTTCTCAGTATTCCAAACCTACTTGAAATAATGTCTAGCCTAATACTCAACAAAACTAGTGGTTTAATTCACAACAAACCCAATAAACACAGCCTCCAAACCAATGGTAGCCACCACAAGGGAATTGGAAACCATATAACCAGTGGAAAGGACCCCAACAATGGCCTAATCAAAATCCTGGTTATTAATCCTTACCACCTCCAGTGTCTCAATCTGCACTCATGCCACCTCCTGGAGCCACAAGTCCTCCCTCCAAGGCCAACACAATTACCTACTCAGTCGCAGCCAAATCCTAACAACAAGCAACAAAAATAACCTTTTTATATTATAAATGCCCAATAATACCTTTCCTATGCATTGGAAATAACTAATATTCACTTAAGATCTAACACTACTTTACTTGCACCAGAACCTCTTGTTATTACAAAAGTTCCAGACCTTCATGTAGCATCAGTACCTCTTCCAGAAACTACTTTTTCTAATAATGTCCCACCAACTAATACATCAAGTCAAGCTGATATATTTGTACCCCATAATGAGACACCATTTGATATTCTTGATCAGTTAAAAAATATACATATTCAAATTCCACTTTTTCAAGCTATCAAAGACATTCCTGTCTATGGGAAAGCTATTAAAGAAACCAGGACATAAGAAAAAGGATCCTCAAATAGTACATGTTATTGGTCAATTTGTAGATATTATGTTGGAAAAGATAGTCATTCCAAAGTACTCTGACCCTAGAAGTCCAATTGTTGATATTATAATTAATGGGCAGTCTGTGAAAAAAGATTTAATAGATTTGGGTGTTGCTATTAATGTTATGGCTAAGGATACCATGCATAGACTAGGTATAGAAGGATTGAGAACCACTCCAATAGTATTACAGCTTGCAAACAGTTCCACTATCACCCCAAATGGCATAATAGCAGACATTGTAGTTACATTGGATTCTTGGGAATATCTTGTTGATTTCATGATATTATCACCTAAGGTAACTCTTTGTTGGTTACCCAGTCATCCTTGGACGACCTTGGTTAGCCAAAAATAATGTCAATATAAGTTGTCATTTAGGTAACATGGCCATTTCAAATGGCCAAACAATTAAGAAGTTAGCTTTATATCCCCCAACCCAGCCTCAACCAGATTTAAGTACTCCTATTTTGCCTAATTTGGGAGATGACATGGAAGAACTTAACTCTATTGCTCAACTTATGATGTTACATATAAAATATTTTATACAACTTCAAGGAGATGATGATGTGATTCAAATAATTCTTACCAATGACTGTGTTGCAGTAAAAGATATCTCTGAAAGTTCTGTTGTGCAATTGTCTACCTATGAGGACTGTGTTCTACCTGTTGAACTTGATATTATCCATCAATTACTACCCTGTGAGATATCCACACCTCCTATACCTGAAGTATCAATTCTTGAACTAACAAAAAATGTTGAGCTCTCACCTGGTCACAACCTGCATGTCAACAATAAATTGTCATCAAATTAATTATCCCTGTTAACTCAACTCCTTTGTAAACATGAGAAAGCTTTTTCCTGGGATTATGAAGATATGAAAGGATTGATCCCAAAGCTCTATACATGTAGAATCTATATCAATGAAGGCATTTTTCCACTCTGCCAACCTCAGAGAAGAATTAACCAATCCTTGAGAGAAATTGTAAAGACTGAGTTGTAGTAATTATTGAATACTGGTTTTATTTATCTAATCTCAGACAGCAAATGAGTTTCTCCTTTGGTAATAGTCCCTAAAAAGGGAGGTAAATGGAGAATATGTGTGGAGTATAGAAAATTGAACAATGCTACAAAGAAAGATCATTTTCCCTTTCTATTCATTGATCAAGTTCTAGATACCTTAGCTAGTAAAAAGTACTTTTCTTTTCTTGCTAGAAATAGTGGATATAACCATATCAACATTGTTCCAAAGGATCAAGAAAAGACCACATTTACATTTCCTTGGGGAACATATGCCTATTTTGTGTTACCTTTTGGTTTATGTAATGCTCCAACTACTTTTCAAAGGGTTGTTATCAGCATCTTTGATGATATCTCACATGATTGCATGGAAATTTGCATGGATAATTTCACCATACTTGGTGTTACTTTTGATGAAGCTATGGTAAACTAGAAAAAGTGTTGATCAAATGTAAGGAGCATAATTTTTCCTTGAATAGCAAAAAATGTTTTATGATGATGCAAGAAGGAGTTGTTCTAGGATACTTCATCTCAGAAGCTGGAATACAAGTCGACCCTGCAAAAATTGAGGTAATTCTTACATTGCCTACACCTACAAAGCAAAAAGATGTTAGATCTTTTTTAGGACATGTTGGATATTATAGGAGTTTCATTGAAAATTTTAGTCAAACAAACAGTCCATTATATACATTTCTTACAAAAGAGTCTAAGTTCACATGGACACCAGCTTGTGAGGAATCTTTCTTGCAGCTCAAGTCCCTTCTTACTACAACACTAGTGCTTAGAGGACATTATTGGTCTTTACTTTTCCACATTCATACTGAGGCTTCTGATTATGCAATAGGAGTAGTCTTAGGTCAAAAATCCAATAACCTTGAACATGCCATTTACTATATTAGCAAGCATTTACATGGACCAGAGCTCAATTATAGAGTCAATGAAAAAGAATTACTGGTTGTTATCTATGCTTTGAATAAATTTTGTCATTATGTTACAGGATACCCAATCTTTGTTCATACTAACCATGTAGCCATAAAATATCTTATGAAGAAATCTACCATCTCAAGCAGGTTAGCAAGATGGCTTTTATTGTTACATGAATTGGATCTAACTATTATTGACAAGCCAGGTAAAGCTAATGTTGTGGATGATTATTTATCAAGGCTCTAGAATGATAACACTGGCACTTTTGTGATTAATGATACATTCCCTAATGAGAATTTATTTCATATTATTGTCAAAAGCCCATGGTATGCTGATATAGAAAATTACCTTGCATATGACAAGATGCCTACACATTTTTCTCCTAAGGAAAGAAAACTACTCATTGAGAAAAGTTTTCAATTTTCTTGGATTGATAACATAATTTTTTATATTGGTCCAAACCAAGTTATGTGAAGATGTGTATGTGAGGATGAGACTTATGACATCCTTCACACTTGTCATGATGAGCCTTGTGGCAGACACTTTGCAACTAAAAGGATAGCTATAAAAATATTGGCAACTGGTTATTAGTAGCCTACACTTCATAAGGATGCAACAAACTATACTGGGAAATGTGATAAATGTCAATGGATGGGTCTCCCTACAAAGATAGATGAAATGCCTCTAAATCCATAAGTGGTGGTCATACTATTTGATAAATGGGGCATAGATTTTATTGGTCCTATTGAACCACCATCTAATGGAAAATATTACATTCTAGTTTGCACTAACTACATCACCAAATGGGTAGAATTCAAAGCAATGAAGCATGCACATGAAAAAAAAGTGGCTTAATTCCTATATGAAGAAATATTTACTTGCTATGGTGTGCCCAGAGAGCTAGTAATAGATCAAGGAGCTCAATTCACATCAACCTTGATCACAAAACTTATGAATGAGTACAATATCAGACATGGAAAGTCCAGTCCCTACCATCCTCAAGAAAATGGTCAAGTAGAAATTACAAACAGAGAAATTGAAGCTATTCTTACCAAAATAGTTCAACTACATTTTCGAGATTGGAGCAGCCACCTTCCAGAAGCAGTCTGGGCTTACAGAACAACATGGAAGAAAACAACAAGATTCACTCCTTGTGAAATTCTTTATGGAAAAATAACAATGTTGCCCATTGAATTTGAACATAAAATATTGCACACTTCCCTAAAGATCAACATTGATCTTCTTGCAGCACAGCGCGACTATCTTCTCCACCTCAACTCTTTGGATGAGATGAGAAAATCTGCCTTAGAAATAATAGAGATAGTCTAGAAATAGAGGAAGAAGTGGCATCACTCACACATAAAGAACAAATGATTCTCAGTAGGTGATTAGGCCCATTACTATTTGATTCACAGTTTCAAGAAATACCTGGCAAGTTACAAACATAGTGGTTAGGACCCTATGAAAATGACCATGTCTTCGACAATGGAGTAGTCCAATTATCCACAATTGATCCTATCCATTTCAAGATGTTGGTAAATGGTCATAGACTTCATCTATACCATCAGCCACAAACCAAAGATCATTTCTTGCAGCAATTTTGTGACACTACTACAAAATCACAAAAGGTAGAACTTCCTGCAGCAAAAGGTGTCAACCTTCTTCTTGCAGCTTCACCGTAAATTCTTTTCGGTATGCTCATATAAACACTTCATTTTCAATGAAGTTTCTTTCTCTATTCATTTTCTAAATTCTTCTTTCCATCCCACTCCATTTCTCTACCTTCCATCCACCCATTATCCACGTCATCACATTTCTATTTTCTTTGCTATCAATAATTACCATGTCAGCCAATGTGGACATTCTCAGCACCAGCTCCTTTGATGAAGTTTCTAAATCTCGTCACCCTCTCATGCATGTCAAATCATAATAACAGGTATAAAAATTCAATAATTTCCACTTTTAGTTCATACATTTAGACTATTATATTTAATTCTACATTTATTTATAATATGGCATTACACAAGTTTCCTACCTCATGCTTAGTATGACAAGTGTGAACACTTGTCTTCATTATGTAGGGGGTAGGGAAGTGTATTAATTTTCCAAGTCACTATTTCCATACTCATCATTCTTTATGAGATTGCCTATCTTTTCAAATATGTACTTATATTCTATTTTATTAAGTTCTTTATGTTTCACACAAGTGTCATACCCCAATTTCCAAATTATCTCTGATTTCTGACTTGATGTAACCCTAAAATGACATAATCAAGTTATATGAAAATTAATTGCATTTAAAACTATAATTCATTTCTGTAAGCACCATTATTATCATTTAAAAAAATGTAACATAGACATTGTAAGGGAATTCATAGTTAAAGGTGCAATTAGGAGCTAAATTTCAGGGTATTACAAAGGAGATTAGGGAATTGGGGAATTTTAGAAAGAGCAGAGAAAATTGTAATTGACAAATTGTAGAAAGAATTTGGAGAAAGCATTTGGAACAATAGGCGGGCAGTTAATGCACCATGAACCAGTAGTTCACACCATTTTTCTTATAGATGTAGAAGTTTTCAGAAGATTTCATGCTTGTGGGTGGCTTGGATATGTCCTAAAATTGACAAAATTTGATGAGGAGGTAGCTTCTCAATTAATGAATACCTTTGAGGAAGGAGAAGTACATGGGGCTTGACATTTTTGGTAACAAAGGAACACATAGTAGAAGTAACTAGGTTGCCTGCAATTGGTGAGCATTATCCTAATGAACATGATGCTACGTCATCTCGGGCCCAATGTACCCTATAACCTATAGACCCTCCATTGGAGGTGAATAAGCAAGGTTGCAAGTGTGTGTCCCTTCCTTCCCCATTTGCTGATTTAGCAATGCATATTATAAGGTACCTCACTTGTGAAGGAAGGTTTTCTCATTTGCATGCACATCATTTTAAATTTCTTAGTTATGTCAGGCATAATTATCTAGTCAATGTTCCAAATTTTCTCCATAACATGTTGAGTATTGGTGCCCAAGAAACCCAAAAAGGAAAAACAAATTATGTTACTCACCATGCTCTGATTAAATTGCTTATTGAGAGGTCACTGAGGGATGTATCTCCCTTAACCTGGGATGCATTTGTTCAAATCAAGACTTTGCATCCCCATAATGACCTTGTTGAACAACCTATCCATGAGAGTGATATTCTCTCTGAACCAACTACTAAAATAGCCAACCAAGGAGAAGAGCCTAAAAATCTTAGGGAAGTTGAAGCTCTCCCTACTCTAGTGGAAAATGTATCTACATCTACCTAAAAGAAAGGGAAAATAAAAATTGATGAAGGAACTTCAATTCATGAGGATGAAAATCAAACCCAAAACCCTACAATTTCTAAGAATAAGATTAAGAAGTCATCTCCTGCAACAACCACTCCTGCAGTAAAGAGACCAAAGAAAACTATTAGAAAGAAAACAATAGAGGTTACAAAGACTCCTTTGTGGAGAAGCTCCCAAATGAGAGGGAAAATGCCATATATTCCTCCAGATGGCCAATCTATCTCATCAAAACAATATGCCACTGAACCTCACATGGATCATATTTCTGATAGTTCCCCAACACAAACAAATGTTCCAAATAATTCCCAAAATTTGAATGAATCACTTGATAATCAACCTAAAAGTACTTACCAAGAGCCACCTCAGCAACAGGGTGACCCTGAGGAAATGCATCAAACAGTTTAGGAAGACAAGCAAGAACCTCAATTGGCTCAAGCATCAGCTCACTCTTTTTCCAAAAATTCTATTGTACCCTTTAAAATAACCTGGTTAACTAATTATCTAGAGCAGGTATGTAGTGAGAAGAAAAATCCTTAGCTCATAGAATTTGGCCCACCTACTCTTAAGTCTATTATTTTCAGTTTGTATACTCAGTTTGTGTTTAAAATGACTCTTTGAAAATAAGAAAGAAAGAAAATGCAAAAATAAATTGATGACCAAAGGGAGGAAATAGAAGATTTGAAAGAACAAATGCAAAGGCAAAAGTAGAAAATGGACCATGCTTTAAAGTTGGCCAATCAAATCATTGCCTCTAGGCCTCCTCCTAGGGTTTATGTAATAGGTTTAAAAGAACAATTTCTTTTGTTTTAGTTAATGATGACCATTAAAGATAAATAGTCAGAGTTTAAAACAACTCAAGAATTCTATGGTCTGTACCAATCCCTTCCTACCTAGAAACAAAATCTACTTTGTGAAGTTTACCTTCAAATTTTATTATCCTTGAAGAAACTGATTGGAATCCTCTACTTTATATTGGAGATATACATCTAAAATCCCTAATGTCATGGATGCATAATGAAACTAATTATGATAGAAAATTAGATGCTTGTATAGATTAAGAGAGATCAAAAAAGTTACCCTTAAGGGTTGAAAGTAGTAAGCCTGATGTTTTACTAAGGGACTGTTCAAATCTCACTTATGGAAAGATAAAAGCAGAAACCAGGGATATATTTTTTGTTGTTAGAGAGAAATTTTACAAAAAATATTAGGGAATGCCCTATTTTATCTTCCAGTGAGCCCTAGTAGGTATTAGAAATAGATGGAGTAGGTTGCCAGAGGCTTTCAAGAAATTAAAGCCATATAGCCTCCTAAACTTTGAAGCATTCCTAAACAGGGCACCCAAGTATATGCAACTGGGGAGGCAGATTCAACATGATCTCTGGTGTCCTTTGACATTTTAGCCACCAATGCTCATGTGGCCTTTGTATGATGTTAATGCTACTAAGATAGATCAGCTTCAGGAAGATTACAAGGTGGATTACTAGGAGAAGACCAAAGGATTTTATTATACTTTCAAGAGCAAGAGAAGAGGAAAGACTAAAGTTGGGGAATTCTAAGGAATAGCTAAGAAAGGCAATGCTTGAGGACAAACATTATGCTTGTAGGGGGAAAATCATGGGTTAATAATTTGTCTTTGCTTAATGATACTTTTATGCTTTGTTTCAAATATTTCTAAAACACTTGTTATGCCTTTTCAGTATTTGAACTTATGAACATGCTATAAGTATAGTCAAACCAACAAAACCCATGGGTAGATAATAATTGATATACTTTGCCAAATATTATACATTATTGCAGTATTTCATATAGTTGTTTGAATGTGTGTTATAATATTTGGATTAGTTGAATGGTTAAATACTTGAAGATATGTATATGCTAATAACTTGCTAGGGAAAGAGGAATGACTAAAGAATGGATCAACAAACATTGATGAAGAGCGAGGAAGGCTCAATTATGATGGTGGAAAGTCATTATGGTACCACAGGACATGCCTGATAAATTGAAGGAAGAATCATTCCAGGAAATATAGGAACATGCTTACGCTATATCTTCTTTGTGATAAATGTTATTTTAAAGCAGTTATGTAGACTTTATGCTATTCTATCATGGACTGTTGTACTTTCCTTCCTTTATGACATGAATTAGTTAGAAATTATCTTGTGTGTTCAAATAAGCATCGATCCTCTATATAAAGGGAGGTGATGGTTAGATAGAAAGTTAGTCAGGTGGTTGAATTATTGATATAATTTGAAGCAAAGTTACTTTTCCAGTTCTGTGTGTTGTCTCATGATAATATAATCAATTTTATGGAAATACAATGAAGAAGTGATTTTGAGTTCTATTTTGTGTTGGTAGCTAGCAAAAGTCGACCAAGGGGGCCTACTTGGGAGGTGGATTAGAGTAGATTAGATTAAGTTGTTTGAGCATTTACATCAATTCAAGTAGAGTTCATTGTTCTTTCCTATAGCACTATACATTATGTTTGTTCTAACAACACTTGCAACAATAATCATTGTGAATGCTTTGGGTTGACAGAATAGATTAGGATTGAAGTTATAGTTGTCGAAACCATTTTCATTAGTAGATGTGTGTGTTTACTTTCCTACAACAATAGTGTAAATTTATTTCATGTATTTTCCTTCCTGCAGCTTAAGCAAAATGACTCCATGAGAGACTTAGTGCACAAACCATGTTGTCCCATTTCAAGTATACATCCCTGGATTGATAATTTAGATGCACTTCATGATAGGGAAAATGATACTTAGTTTGAATATACTATTCCTAGGAGAATCCATGGCATGATTATTATTACCTATTATGGGGATTTTCGCATGATGCTAGACCTAGCCACACACTCTCATTATGCAAGTCATACCTATTATTATGGATGCTAGAGTTAGTGGGCTTGCTATATTTTTATGGGAATTGAACCAAATGCTTTCTTATTTCTAGGTGATTAGATTAAGGATGATCTCAAGGACGTTTTGGTGGTTATTATTTTTTCTCTAGTGGTTGAACTCATAACATGTTGTAAAATGCATTGGGAGCTTGGTGTGGGGATTTATATGGTCAAACACATTGATTTCGGGGAAAATTTCTTACAATTTATGGCCGCTAGTAGTTTTTAATCCTTTTCAATTATTTATAGGTTGATCAATAATGTGTGGAGGGGTTGACAAATTATTATGGGTTTATTGCCCCTATTTTTTCTAGTTCTTCGTTCTTGGATACGAATGTAATTTCATTGCATACTTGTGGCTTACATTTGAAGATGCTATAATGGAGTTTAGTTGATGATTTTTGTGTTCATTGTTGAAGCAATGATTGAACTCTGATACCCTATAGGATTTGATGATGATTTCAACTCACAAGCCAAGATTCCTTGGCAAGGATACCACTTGTCATAAATAGAAGATCAATCAACAATAAATTGCTCAATGGAGCTCCAATACCATGTAGGATTTGATGAAAATTTCAACCCACAAATGAAGAATCTCTACAAGCACACCACCTATCACAAATAAATATCAAGCAAGATAATTTGTTCAACACAACCCAACTATCCAATTTTGTAATCCCAATTCATTGTGTGCAATCAATAAAAAAATCTTAGGTTGTGTTGAGTGTGTGTTTGTGTATGATTCTTGGCTTGTGGGTTGAAATCACCATCAACTCCTACATTCATTCCTTCCCAAACGTTTAATAGTGTCAATCTTAAATATAGAGGCTCTTCAAGCAACATTTTTTGTGTTGTCTAGGCTTCGAATAATGAGTCTCCTTTTCAAATTTGCCAATGTTTTTACAATATCTTCAAACAATGAGGTTGATCTTTGCCATCAAAGTTAAGGTATTCTAAGTTGTGTTCCTTGAAAATATCCATGTCATGTAATTAAACCTTCAATTTAATATATACACCTCAACTAATTTTTCATAGAAACCTTTTAAACTATTAAATTCCCATAATCCATTAGAATGATGTTGTAGTTTCTAGATTTGATTGTGTGAGAATTTTAACACCAACATTTGAATCACACTTTGTGATCCATCATCAGGATGCAAGAGAGTGGTAGGAGAATAAAGATTCGCGATCTTTCTTCTCCAACCACTCTCTTTCATCATGATGATGGATCATGAAGTGTGATTAAAACATTGGTGTTAAAAAATTCTCACACAATCACATCCAAAAACTATAACATCATAACAACCATTTTCCAATTGCAGAATGACATATCTGATTATGTTAACAATAAACTATTAAATATATACTCATATTATAAATTTTATTTGCTAAAAGTTTTTTTTTTAAATGAAAGGATGTCTTTACATTGAATTTGTAATCTTAGCATTCAAGTATTATTTTTTTGTGTTTTAGAATTGATCTAGACTAGTTTTTAATCACATAAAAATGATCTATAAAGAAAGGTGTAATCTTAGAATATGAAATGAAAATATAAAAATAAACACTACTAGAATAAAATACATAAAAAAATATTAGAAAGTATTTTACATATTGATTACATGATCTCTCTTGCATCCTAATGATGGATCACAGATTGTGATTCTTAACATTGATGTTAAAAAATTCTAACACAATCAAATCCGGAAACTACATCATAACAACCATTTGCTAATTGCACAATGACATATCAAATTATGTTAACAATAAACTATTAAATATGTGCTCATATTGTAAATTACATTTGCTAAAATTTAAAAAAAAATTGAAAGGATGTCTTTACATTGAATTTATAATCTTAGAATTCAAAGATTATTTTTGTGTGTTTTAAAATTGGTCTAGACTAATTTTTAATCACATAAAAATGATCTATAAAGAAAATGTGTGATCTTATAATATGAAATAAAAATATAAAAATAAACACTACTAGAATAAAATACATGAAAAAAATATTAAAAAATATTTTGCATATCGATAACATTAAGAATAAAAAATTAACATTAGACTACCTATATCACTCATCAATATATTTTTACATGAATATTCTAATTTCACCTTACAATTCCCAAACCAGTTAAGACATTACTTTTCTTTACAAATTGCTTTGATTAGGGGAAGATACCCAAGAGTAAATCGGGGTCCAATAACCGTTCACTTTTCACTATAGTGA